>LKNJ01001717.1:66125-81644 GCA_002120245.1 Maccullochella peelii
CTGATTCTAGATGATTTTAGACTAAATTTGACTGTTGGAGGAAGCAAGAGTCCACAGCATGCTAGCATCTCTGTGAGGCTGTACTTGAGCGTAGCGGTGCTTTGAGCTAGACGCTATCGTCTGTATGCTAATGCTGATGTATGTAGAGTATCTGACAAATTAAACTTTTGGCCTTATTACAAAAAGTTACTACAATTCATCCTGAGGGGAACACAAAAGTCTGCTCCTAATTTTGTGGAAATACATCCAATAGTTGTTGAAGCATTTGACTAAAAAATCAAAAATGTCAACCTCTTGGTGGTGCTAGGGAAAGTCAGGGGATCACCAAAGTCATTAGGATTCATCATCTGGGGAGCATTAATAGCTGTACAAAAATTCATGGCAATCTGTCCAGTAGCTGTTGAGATATTTCAAGATTCTCAGCATTTATTCCAGTATCATTATTTTGCTTTTGTCAGAGTTCTTATTTAATTTGTATTTCTGTCATATCAAGGTCGTGATATTGCAGGTGTTATAAATACTGCAAAAGGAAAAACCATCTTGTCTTTCTGCCCACGTGTCATTGTGTCGGATTCTCTCTGATTCAGGCATTCGGCATTTTGTTCTGTGCACTTGTCACTGCTGCTTTGTCTGGCAGGTGAAACAGCAGCGATAAATAAAACACTGAGGTGCAGTGTTCACCCTGCAGTAAAGTACTCATCACGGAGTTCATTGCATCACTTTGGAGTGAGAGCAAACATGATTTCTCATCACCCTCTCCTCAGTTTGTCTGTGCAATGAGTGCTGAAAAAGAAATCCATTTTGTACAGTTGTGGTTTCAAAGATTCAAAAGCACATGAAAGCTTTGGATGACACCTATTCAACAAATATCAATCAAAATGTCAGAAATTTTATGATGACATGTTTTAGTAATCCAGTGCTGGTCTATGAAATTTTTAAGCAGAGGTATGTTGGTGTTGACTTTGATCGCTGTCGGCCTTGTCTGTCTTCTGCAGCTCTTCGGCAGCGCTCCGCCCTTGCCAGGCTAGATCAAAGCACACAGCAACATGTGTTTCAGGCCAGAGTTTTCCCCAGAACTCACATTCGCCTTGTTCTGATTATCTACAACAATGATGACTCCTTAAAATTCAGGGTGCTGCGTGGACTTAATTAATTAATTCATTCATTAATTTTATTTATTTATTAGCCTGCCTCATGCTGTGTGTCACTCTGAAGAGGAACCACTGGCGCACTCATGTTGACACTGGGACACGAGCTCGGATTCGTGACACTAGTCAATGGACCAGCAGAGACGAGGGGTTCCACGCAGACAAATTAAGCCATGCATTGTAAGGCAAGCTGTTCTCACAGAGCTGTTTTGTCAGAGTGAGAGTCAGACAAGAGAATTTAAATGACACCAGCGCTGCGGAAATAACTCTTTGAACATGAAACAGCTTTCGTTTTTTATTTGTGGGAGAAAAGACTTTCAGACAGGTTTTAGAGATTTCTCTGCAACACTGACAAATAGCTGAAAAGGTATTCTGTTCTATAAATGTATGTTTTGAAACCAGTAAAAATAGATTCAGTGATGTTTGCATTTGGATTAAAGATAAACCCAGCAGATGTATTGTGCAATAAATGTAAAAAGCACAACTGTTGCGTACGTGGACGTAGCCAGGATTTTAGAAATCCTGAGGTCATGAGTCTGAATCCCCCCCCTGCAGAGCACTACCAACCCAAGAATTTATTTATGTGACATAACAAAAATGGTGGCACATACTGAACAATCATAGACACAACAAAACATACAGAACAAAGCAGACACAGTGGTACAAAACATAGTTATTAAATTAGCACAGATGTAGAGCTACGGGGGATAAATATTTATCATCTGGAATGAATATGTGTGCGTGTGTGATGGTGTGTGCTATATGTGCATGTATGTGTGAGCATGGCCATGGGAATGTATGCATATGTGCGGGGAAGATATGTTTTACAATTTTGCAATACTACTAAATACTAAATTCCTTTAATTTATTTCGTTTTTAACCACACTAGCAGCTCTAGAAAAGGAAATGTCGGTCTGTCTGTCGACCAATTGGTTATATCCAAACCTTTCAGGGTCCTCAAATTAAAAATGTTTAGCATTTTTTGCACTTTATCACAGGTGCTATGTTCCTCACTCACCATTGTGTCTTAAAGAAAATGTGTGGTGATCCTCTTTAAGCAACAGAAGGGAGTTACACGGTACATTATTTATCTATAAGGCTCAATTGGCAAACTACCTTTGCCTTCGGAGCATATCTGAACACAGTAATTACAATGTCAAGTCACAGGACATATAGCTTTAGCTGTAATACTATGCTCCTTACAAATGGAATGAGGTACAAGAAGTTTTGAAATAAAAATCTTTAAATCTTCTGGAAGATTTTACAACATTATACTCGAGCATTTAGAATGCCTGTTGTCATTTTGTACATGTACATTGTTTATGTAAATTGTGTGTTTGTGAGTTTGTTTATGATTGTACTGGAATGTTTATTGTTGTGTGCACGTCTCTCTTGAAAAAAGAGAACTTAATCTCAATGAGGCATCCTGTTTAAATAGTGCAACCAAAGAAACATGGTGCCTGGGATTGAAATGTTATCTCAATGCATGCATCATATCTTAGCCGCAATGAATGCAGAACACAAGTCAGTGTGGGGAAAAGCGTTTCCTTTAACTTCAAAACAATTTAAGGGAGTATTTAAGTGTAAAATCAACTCAGGGTTCCGACTGGGTTGTTCTCTACTATTGATGCGGCAAAGACGCGTAATGGCCAGAGTCTCAGCCAAGTGGCTCAGCGTGTCCGGAGTCTGGGAAGTGATTGAGAGGAACAAGGGTCCCGGGAGACGGAGCTCTAAGTAAGAGCGATTCTCACTGCTCGCTCAAAGTATGGACCACCATCCCGGTGACCTTCTGCTAGTGTGCGGATGAAATTGGATGATTTCTTGCTGGGGCTGAGGAGGAGTGACAGGTGGCTGTGCTCCCAAGCCTGAAGGAGGGTCAGCCTACTCAATCCAGTCCCTGACTCCTGCCATCCACTCGTGTGCTCCCGTCCTCCGCTGTGATCAGGAAACATCTCACAACATCATCACTTATTTATGGACAGATATGAAGAGCTATATTTCAATCTCACTGGACATTTGAGATGTTTCAATATATGCATTCGACTGCTCTCATTTGCAAGCATGATTTAATAAAAATGCAATCATATGTGCCATGTGAACTCAAAATAATTCTTCATTTGAATATAAGTGACACTGATGCTGCACTTCCAGGCATTATGTTTATTTATTATGTAAATTATTTATTTCTTTTTGGTAATTACATGTCTGTTCCTGTAGAGCTTCTGAAATTTGATCAGTTTTACTTGCTCACGTGGGGCTTAAAGACATTCACTTTTGACTGGGATAAGAAAGCTCACACAGGTTGTACTGTGTAAAGTCTTCCACAGTGTAGCCACCAGCAATTCTCCTCCAAAGCAAGGAAAAACCAAAGAACTGAGACTCTAATCTGTGATGACATGGTGATATACAGCTTGGAGCTGCTTCATTGACCATGAATGGGAGACTGACTTTGTGTACTCATACAATGTTAGCCTGACGTTTCACATCCAAGTGAGTATTGATAGTGCTATAACTTTCAAAGCAGAAAATGTACCCCGTTCCCATGAAAATAATTCTGAAAACTGTCGCAGACACATTTTCCATCATTTGGAATTCATCTCTACGGAAACCGCAGAGACAGACTTGTATACGCATGCACACATGGGTGTGTATTAAGGCACATGCACAAACAGAGACAACCACACACCTACAGCCACACACAAACATAAACACACAGCCTCAGCAGTGACTCTAATTTTTCCAGCCAGACAGAGCAGGAGTCTGACTCTGCATCATGGTTGTCGTGGCTTCTCCAGACCTCTGGGAGACTCAGCCACCCAGGAGGACAAAACACACTGCCTGAAAAGTGTTTCATCACTATCATCCTACCATATCAGGTCATCTGAGCCTGTTAACATGCACATAACCATTCTTCTTCTGTTGTGTACTAATATTGCACAAATGAGTCCTTGAGCATTGTATTTCTTCAAAGGAACATGGATGAGAAGGAACAATGGATTCACCTCTTTCCTCTGTCATCTTTGTTCTTAATTTGCTCAGCATTGTGGGTGTAAACCAGCTCACATTGGTGTTCTATTCACAGACAAAATAAAGGAAAAAACACTAAAATAATTAATGAATAAAAACCCTCAGGGAGGGCTTTTAAATCTACATAATATCAAACTGTAGCTTTTTCTTTTTTAATAACAAGGCGTATTGGGTTCTGTGATGTATTTCTTGCATGCCTAATTACTGAGATATGAATTATCTTCCGTCCTTTGCAATTTAGTAAATAAATCCCAAGGGAGCTCATTTGAAGAAGGAAATAGGCCATATTTCTAAGTGGAGAAACCACCATGTGAACGAAGTTCCATAGGGGAAATATGTAACCAAATCAGTCATGTAATGGAGGAAATCAAAGCACCACACAACCTTGTTTACTCAGAGCATGGTAGCTCACAACCTTTGGTCAGACAGGAAGATAACCAGACAACAACTCCCCAGCTTGTCTTCAAAACACATAGCACCAGTTGCTTGCGGAGTTAAAAGGGGAGATTAAGATCAATAAAATAACAACATAGTCCTTAGTAGAGATCAGTGTATGTAAGAGAGTGAAGAGTTAAGCTTGCATGTTTGGGAAAAAACAATTAAGCAGAGAGAAATCCAGAGCGTCTAAGAGTGAGAATGTGAGCGTGAGAGAGATTCAAAAAGAATCCAAACAGAGCAGACCTATACGTTGGTTTATTCTGGGTTCTTCTGAGCAGGCGATGGGCAGCCCTGCAGGTATTGCTCTCCCTAGACTCAGACCACTCCAGACAGACTGCAGTAATTTACATTGACAAAGCTGACAGAGGAGAGGTGGCCTCCCGCATGGTGATGGATGCCGACCTGGGAGGAAGAAGAGAAAGAGAAAGAAAAGGAGGATTCAGGAAATGAGCAAGGAGCAAAGGCAGATACCTGATTTTTGGGTGTATTATTTGAATAATACTGAGCACACACAGTAATAAGACAGTGAGTAATAAAATAAGAGGATTTTCATTTTCTACAAGAGATCAAAAGCACTTCTCTACAAGTCCAGAACTTCTATCCCCGTGTACCTCCAAAGACTATCGATGAAAGCTCCCTGGCACTTACACACTTACAGCAAAATGCAATATGAGACACACCAGGTCGTATCAATATTTTATGCCCCTGTCTGTCTTTCACATGGGGGTTAGTGGAATAACAAAATAAAGTAACAGTGGGAGAGGAAGGAAGCGGGTAACTTCTTACCCTCCCTGCTTTTCCATTCCAACTTCCTGTGGAAAGATGTGCTGATGCTGCATCTCCCAGGGCAGGTGCTGTGTGGTGTCAGGGGCCCCCGGTGAGCAGCTCCTCGCTCCTGTCACCTCTACTAACACCGGCCCTCGTCAGCAGGGGCCGGCGCCAGCGCCGCAGCCTCCCACTCCTCCTGTCACCTGTCCTCACACAGGCCAAGGTGACTTTGTTCCCTCCTGATGGAAAAATGACAGCTGCTGCAGCTACAACATCCAGAAAAGTCAGGGAGCAACCAGTCAGCTTCTCTGTCTGTCCTGTTCTCTCATTCTTAATTGCTCCCTTGCCCTCCCTTACTCTCTCTATCATTCTGTAACTATCTCGACCACTCTACATTGTGTCTGTGCATTGTCTTTTATTCAGCTGAAAATCTAAAAATTAAATAAAAAAATACCACTGCTAACAAAATACTATATTTAGCTTGTAAGCTACAGCTATCTATGGGAGTTTGTTTACATTTTCTGTCCATGCCCCTGCTGGCTTTCTTCCTTTCAATAATAAAATATCAACAAAACAATGATTTTGACTGCAGAAAGGGACGTCAAATTTAAATCCCTTTTGTTTTCAGTTGGATTTTAACAACCCGTGTAAATTAAGGAGGGCTGGTGGGTACATTTTTTTTTTTTACTTCCCCCACTCTCACTTTTCTTTCAATCCAAATCAAATTTAAATCCCTTTTGTCCCAGCTAACACCTCCGTCAGTAGTCACATCCAGACTGCTGTGCTGTCACTGTTACTTGGGTTGATGCAGACCAATATGGATCCCATTCAATAGATCTCAACACTGGGACACTGGGACATATAGTCTGGCATAATTTGTATCCCACAGTATACAATGAACGGCAATTACAGACCATTAGACACATTCATTTCTACCAGCAATGTATCCCACTACATATTTGCATTACACCTCTTTAAAATCTCTAAAATATGCCAGAGGGGATTTCCTCAAGCATTCTGAATGATCTGAATGATCTCACTTGACATGTTAGCTCTGAATAAGGCATTATACTGTCTTGGGAATCTGTGGAGTAAATAGTGAGATTTTCATGTTTAGGGCGATAGTGTTGAAAATGTTTCATTTGAATTACAGATGGCTCTGGGAGCATTGTGGCATGACTGAAGTGAGAGTAATTGGCGAAATGTAGATGACACACAATGCTGCGCGCATTAGTGCTGCTACACATCCTGAAATTGGAGCTGCTTATTTCATTTTTGAATGCCCTTACTTGTGTTGTTTTCATAGTGGAGTGATTTGTCTACTCTTCTCCTGTTGCACTGTAGATTGCGTCTCGAGCTTTTGAGCAGCTTGCATGAAAAATGTCTGCTGTCAACACAGTGTGTCTCCTGGACAATGGTAGCTGAAATCATGTTTTGAGCTTCTTCTTTTCAATCGGTAGCAGGGACTAAAAGCTGATGAAATGGACAGCTGTGTTGAGTGTACACACACACACACACAAAGGGAGGATAGAAAGAAAGAGACTGTGGTGAAAGACAGAAAAGATTTCCGTGTTTTCCATTCCCTTGAGCACTGGAAGGATGTTGTGCTGGGGACTCATGCTGTGATAAAAGGGGAGAAACGAGATATCAAACTATGCTGTCCACCTGCTGTCTTCTCTCGCATTCATCATTACATGAACCTGTCATATAGGCCTTTCTTCGGTCAATTATCACCATCATCCATTTCCAGCATGAGACAATATCCAGTGAGTGGCCATCTGCTGTGATATAGCTGGAATTATGGGTCACACAAGTAGTCTCTAGAAAAGTAGCTCTCTTGAAAAGTTGCCTTGCTCATAGCTCACGACAAACTTTGCAGTTTTCGACTCAGAAATCAGAAAACGAATATAGCTGGGGCTCTAATATCATGTAGTGCAGGCTGTCACTTCTGAGGCATTTATGTAAAGTTGAACTCGCATGCCAGTCCAAACAGTTCTGTTCAGTTCTGTCAGTGTGGATGGAGAATCCATTTGGACAACATCACCATCCTCTCACACTTCCTCCCTGTGTGAGAGATATCTCTAACAGCCTCATGTTGACTCATTTAGCATCTGGCGCGGCTCTTCGCTAGACTCCGTGCGTGCCGGCATGTATAGCCAGCGCTGCAAGTCTTCCATATTTCCACCTCATTTTCAAGATCTTTCACACCGAGGCTGATGATGGCTGGTGATGACATCATCGTTCAAGCATGTGCAGGAACGTTAACATCTGGCAAGCGCTCCATCCCGACTCTCACTGAAAGTGCTGGATACTTTCATTTATGGACAGCAATTCTGACTTGAAGATGTTATTCAGCAGATATCATTTTCTCGATTTCTAAGCTTTTCTTGTGGTCAGACCTGTATCATTTTTTCCTCCAGGGGCAATAATATAACAGTGCTGAAAGATAACCATTATGCTCGACTGTGTCATTTTATATTTGAGCGGGTACACAGCTTTTTCAATCTGAGGTGTACACATTTGAGCAACCTGCTGTGAGAGAGACATTACAGCCGTACCTCTGTTTACATTTCATTGTGTTGGTCTGTTGTAAATCCAACGACAACTTACTTACTTACTCTGTTTTACTTACTTACTTACTACATACATACTTTGCAATTAGTTGTATTTCTTATGATTGCAAAGCTCTCTCCAGGGACTTACTCTCTTTTAAAATGGGTGTTCCTCTGCTATTTCAAAAAATTAATTAGTTTTGGATACACACAGTTTTTCTTTCTTTTCTTGCTAATGATGTAAGAGTTGTTGAGACACTGCTATTCTATGATTTTGAAACATGTAACATAATGGTTATTCTTATAGGTTGTTCTTTATTGTGGCTTTATCATTTATTATGTTCATTATTCCAGAGGACTGATAAGTGCATTTCCTCCCTTTTTCCCTTTTCTGTCTCATCTGCAGGTTTAAAACCCGGAGCTGGAAATCAAGCATTCCTTTGTTCACTGTTCATTTGGAAGGCAGACTTTGCTGGCTTGTCCCTCTAAGCAGTGATATCGTGGAAGCAGCTCATGGCAAGCATCCTCGGAAAAAGATATTCTGCTCCGCTTAGCAGGTTCATGAATACTGAACGGCATTGTAAAGATCAAACAGAGTGAACGTGGTGTTCTAGCGTGCATGCTGGAGAGGAGTGTGGTTGACACTTTGACACTTGCAATTGTGTCATTATTACTATGCGATGATGGTCGGGGTAAATGTTTATTGAAATGAAAATCTGCCATGAGCTATTTACTGTAGTTAGACATTTTGTAATAGTTATGTTCACGTTTATATTTTGATGTGAAAGCAAACTCCTTTATTTAATCTGTCATCAGTGTAAATGTGCTCCTATTAGAAGAGTCTGGCCGACTGTTCTGCTTGTTTTTTGGCCTCCTCTAATATGATATTCTGGGCCTGACTCCTGAGTCACTCCGTCTTGGTTTCTTCTGAGTTTTGGATAACTTCCAGATAAAGCAGCAGATAAAACCTTATTCCATAGTTTGTACTCCTTCTGGTGGGCTGGATTCAGTAGTCAAAGCCTCCTTTAGAGGGAGCAGTGTGGCTGTCATATTTCTCCTTTATAGAAATGGGCTGTTTGCAGCAACCAGCAACAAGAGATGTAAGGGCACTTGCACCTGTCTGGTGCACTGTCTCGCCCTGCATATAGCCGTCGCCTCTCCTTGTCCTTCATCTTTGTTTAGAATCCTTGGGTCTGTTTTGGGTAAATGAGGTTCATGACCCTGGCTTTCTGCATCGCCAAGCTCTCACATCATTTCCTCATGGTCGAGGGGGAGAGGCTGGCACTCAGATGGAAAGCACTCTCAGCAGACGGCTTAGTAATTACACACTGGAAACCAATCAGCCTGAACACTGCTTCTTAATTAGCAGAACAAAACAATAGTGCATGGACTGGAGGACCCTGGAGGTCACACGCTCCCTTCAGGTATCCCACCGAGGTGCACATTAAAGAGCCTTGATCTTCTTTGGCCACTCGTCGCCTCCCCGATCAGACTGTCACGCTCCCAGTGATCACAGATGCATCTCAGCAGGTAAAAAGAGCCACCACGTACACCAGATGAAGGAGCCAGATCCCACTGAATGTGGCAGAGATACACTTTAAAGGTGTGACTGCCTGATAGCTGGAATGGATGAGCATTTGGGCCTCCTCCTGGTGGATGCGAGCAGAAGAGACAAGAGGTCACCTAATCCATTCTAATCAAGGCTACAGCAGCAACACACATGGTATTCATTAGTAAACAAGGGAAACATCCTGGCCATAATTAGCATGTAGAGGATCTTGTGGTGAAGAAAGCCTGTGATAGGGGTCAGGACAAACCTTCGCTGTGTTTAATTCTTACAATTGAATCTCTTCACATCAGATTACACTGGCTCTAAATCCATACACTTTGATAAATGCTTCAACTATAAATGGACTCCCTGCATTTCTCTTGCACATTTGATATTTACAAGGATATTCATAATGTCTCGTAATGGACTATGTATGCTTGCAATGATTCATCCTGTAATACTACCCAGTCTAAATTACTGCAATGAGAAGACTACTTTCCAATTTCCTGCATGGAAACATCTTAGATGTCCACAGTAAAAGCATTTCAGATAAAGAAAAACTGAAATATGTAGATTATAAGCACAGGAGTGAGTGTGTAACAGAAGGTGTGGAGCTGCTGCAGTCTGACATGCTGCCAGGGAGTTTTTTTTTTCCATTCTCTGCTATTAACAGTTAGGGAGAGCAGGCTGGTAATAGTTTTTTCATGTCTATTAATGTCTCTCTCCAGAGCCAGCAGTTACATGCTGTGTCATTAAAGGTCAGAGCAAATTGGATCCTCAAATGAAGACAGTGTGGAAAAAAAGCAGGACTTCTTAATAGCTCGCATAAGGATGCCAATAAATGCTCTGATTATTATTAATGATTTTTCTCTGTATTGATTTGGCCCTGTCTTGTTGTCGAGGTCTTGGCTGATCGCCCATAGTCAAACCCTAAATTTGAAGTACTCTGCAGCAGCCAAGGACTATTTTACATATGTTTCTTCAACGATACTGCACATAGTACTGGCCAGCATTGTGTTTCTTGATTAGGCAAGTATGGAAAAACTAGGTTGAGTTACATATATGCAAAGTTAGAGAATACAAAACCAGTACATATATATAGAAAAGAAATGGAGAGCAAGAGAGAGAGAAGAAGCACACAGATAGTGTCTATATTTTGAATGACAGTAGGATGTTCCTCAACTCCTGGAGGACAGTAAATACTTTATTTTCCACTTCTTAATATTAACCACATGTACACACTGAGAGGATATAATCCACGTGTTGATTAATATTAATGATATGAATGAAGTATTTATGTGATTTTCATCATCATAAAGAAAATATATTATTAGTGGAGACATGCGTGTGGAGCTGGCTGATCAGTATTGGGGAAGGGAGGAGGGGTTGAATCTTACATTTCACTTTTTGAAGAAGCAATACCCCTCCCCAGCATTATCATCATTTTCTTTGGACCCTCCTATTAACTGCAACACCCTCCCTCTAATATTTTAAAATATAGTACTGAGTTGGTACAACTCGTTTCACCATTAATAACCAAAAAAGGCAAAGCATAGAAAATTTGAGATAGTTTAATTTAATTTAAGCCATAATATATTAATGGAATACTAATTTTCACTAAAGCCACTACTGTGCACATTAAAAGTAGAATTAGACATTTCCAAATGTACGGCAAACATAACAAAAACCTGACTATTCCTGTCACTCTCTGTTTTACTTTAGAATAAAGAGATACTAAATAACAGGTTAAATTTGAACTTTAACTTATTAACTTTCTTTTGTTAACTTTCTGCATGATGCAGACTAAAGTGATGAATGGAAAAGCTGTTGGTAAAGATGAAATTTAATCACTAATCTCAAAAAAGATCCGCATGTGTTTGTGTTTCTCATAACTGACATATTGGTCTTTTAACTAGTTGACTGTGATAAAAAGTTAAACCCTAAACAACAGACAGGATTGTTGCAATAACTGCATATTGCAAAACGCACCTTTATGACAATTTGATCCTTTATTATCATTATTATTATTATATTTTGCAACTAATCTCTCAAGCCAAGGCTGAAATATATTATATAATTTGGAGTGAGTAAAAAGTGAAAGACCCTCCCATGGCGTACCAAAAAGTCAGACTACCCTGCAGCAAAAAAATAAAAATAAAAACATAACCCCTTCCCCCTTTCTGACCTCCCCTCTCCCCCGTAATCATTTTCATACAGCCCCTTAGCACTCTTCACTGATGTTCAAACTATAGAAAAGCAAGTGATCTTCAGTTAGTAGCTGTTGCATTTGAATATAATATTACTGCAAAACAAAGCAAGAGACTAACCACCAAAAAGCACTACAATAATTAGTAAAAGGGGCTCTATTTGCCCTTTTCACCAGCTGGTTGGCTGTCATCACTACACAAGGTGTCGGAGAGTCCAATACTTGATAATGCTCACAGCACCTTTGAAGACAACAAGACAGACGCACCTCCCCCTTCCCCATCATTTCTCTGCCATATCGACTGCCAAGTTGATATTTCAGTTTCTGTTATGTGACATTTGGCTGACTGAACAGAGGTGTCGGGCACAGCCATCACCAGGAGAGAAGACAGAGCGGGTGGAGGGAAGAAAGAAGAGATAGAAGGAGCAAAAAAACAGAGGAGGAGGTGTGTCGAAAGAGACACACTAACAGATAGTGAGCGAGCTGGAGGGATTGAAGCAAAGGAGGAAAGGAAGGCAAGAGAGGAAGAACTGTCATATCCACCCTTATCATAGCCGTCTGCAGTTTTCCAAATGTCTCTCTTCAAGCAGCAGCAGCAGAGTGTGCATATTAACTGTAATGGTGTGTCTTTGTCCAGGCTCCTGCTAGGCCATTCACATCCCGCACACTCTCTGCAGGCGAACTCCACCGCGCCACCACACACCCAACCAAGCCTCAAGTCTCACCAGTACTACAAATAGATGTCTCCTTGTTTTTGAACGTTTTTTTTATTCTTTCCAGGGAGTGTGCTGTGGGAAATTTAGCCATGATTTTACGACACAAAGTGAGAAGAATAAAGGAAGAGAGAGTGTGGATGTTAAATACTCTATACAGCGCCACAGATCAGAGTTCAAATTATTTTTGCAAGACTCCCTTCGGCCGGTGTCATGTGTGAACCCTGTAAGTGCAAGCACTTTCATTGGATAAACTGCCCAGATGTGGTGTCTCTAGCCTACATTAAGTAGCTCATCTGAAAGCTGTTATTCAATGATAACCTTGAAATGCGGCTCGCTGAGAGCTCAATCTGTGGATGCAATACTGTAGAAACGTGAGGCACATAAAACCTCGCATCAGATAAAAAAGCGGACTCAGGTGAAATTTTAATGAAATCCCTACATAAGATATGTGTTTGAGTGTGTAGTGTGCCAGGCAGACACAACGACTCGTGAGTGTTCGTATAATGCATGCTCGAGGGATATGTGAGTACACTTCATGTGTATTCAAGGATTTGTATGATTAGTAAGAGTAGGATGTGATTAATGCCAGTCTGGGAAATTTTGTTATCAGAGAAACATCAGAAGCAATGTAAGACACACGATGCCAAACACAAACAGGCAGAAACAAATCAAATGACACTGCACATGCACAGCCAGCCATGTTTGTACTAATGTTATCTCATTGTACTCGGAGCAAATGGCACTTTGAACCTCTCTGTAGACATTATGGGAAGAATCAACCCATTTCTGAAACTGTACATTGTAGTCTGATTTGTCCAAAATACTGATTGTAATTTTGTGCAAGACATGTAATGATTCAAGATTATATCCATTGACTGACTTCTGGTTGATTTGAAAGCACAAAGAAGAACTCTGAAATACAAAACCAAAAGCATGTTGTCGTAACATGAAAAGATCAGTTTCTGAAAAAGCCTGGATTTTGCTTTCTTATATATGTGTTATGAGTTCTCTCTACAGTTCAGCTTTCTGTCATTGTTTGGAGAATTTTCTTAGAGAGACTGAGACTAGTGATTGTTTTTGTCATGGACTTTAATCATTTTTCAATAGGGCAGCAGGGTTGTGTGGTATAATAAGAAGTTGGAAAGCATTCCACTCAAGTACAGAACCCAAAATAAATACTTTGGGGATCCAGTTTTAATAATCTTACTTCTGATAGGATGTACAGTTACTTTTTACTTTGATGAAAAGAGTATGGCATTCACCTCGCGTAATCACTTCACTTTTGGTGCAGATATTCATGTTCTCAGTAGATGAATTGTAATGTTTGCATCATCAGGTCAAAATTTTACATTGTTTAATACTTTGGTTTCTGACAAAAAAAAATGTTCATCAGCCTTAGTTGTACTTTGTCTGTAGTGCTAATTCCCCAATTTTCTTTTAACTTATTTTTTCTTTGAATAAACGTAGAGTGCAGTAATTTATTATCATAATTGTGGAACACCAGGGCAACATTATTCCATACTCCATACGCCAATTTACATACAAATCATAATCTTTTAAATCCACATTTAAAAGCATACAGCAACGTAACCTACAGGTTTATTTATTTGTCTTGAAATGTATTAAACAGACAGGTGACAAAGTCATAAAGTCATTAAATGCAGTGAGGGATGAAGTGACAAGGGTTGATTCGGGGGGACACCATAAGTACATAACTGTAGATACATCCAAAAAAAAAGGTACTGCTAGGCAAATTTAAAGTAAGATCTTGAAATTTTCTACACACTCATTTTCACATTCATCAAAAATGTCACAAAGACTGTGAACCTGTTTGCCACCAATAAGCAGGTTATTGTTTCTAAATATGGGTGAGTCTAAACTGCATGTCCCACTGATCTATTCTGTTGTCTACTTGTTTCCATATATTAACTGAATGTGCAATAATTGGTCCAAAGTTAGTCAAGCAAAAATGTTTTGAAAGGCCAAAAAGCTAAATATATTTATTGTCCAAAATGAACTAAAGTAGGCAGTACTGACTCAAGACACAGAGCAAGCACCTTGGCATACAATTGTATATCTCCATTAAGTAGAGACACAGGACGGTAACTTACTATCTTTCCCTTTTTTAGTAAAACTGTAATAATAGCTGTGTTTACATCTGAAAGCTTCATCCTCTGATGACTTGCTGGAACACATCCAATAAGAGAGGACCAAATTCTTCCCAGAATGCCACCCAGACCTGGTGATTTGCCACAATTCATTTGTTTAAGTGCATCATATAGTTCATTTAAATTAATAGGAGAGTCAAGTAAATTAATTAGCTTTTCGGTTACTTTGGGAAGATTTAAGCCATCAAAGAAGGAATCTAAATCTGAATTTGTAACTTATATTTCACATGAATAAAGCTGCTGAAAAGAATATTTCAATTCTTCATTAACTGCCACTAGATCGAACACCAAGACCCCATTTTGTGTTTTTATAGAACAAATATGTGCTCATTGCTATGAGTGCTTTTGAGGGTAAAAAACTAGGATTAACATTTAGATATATAGTTTTCTGTTGCTCTGTGAACCAAAAACTCTGCCCTTTGGGTTACATAGAATTCAATTCAGCTTTTTCTGTTGTTGCTGAATGAATAAGGCTTGCTTACTTGCATTTTATAGATCCTTTTCACAGCAGACATTTTAATTTGTCAAAGCAGGAAAAGCACAGGTGGAATTAATAATATTAATGATGGCTGCATTGGCCTGCAATAGTGTTAGATTAAAACGTCATCTTATAGCGCAAACTTATTTCCAATTCTAAATTCTCATATGTTAGCATGGGAAACAATCTCAGCTTATATATATATATATATAAATATATATATATTTATATATATATTTGATTCCATATTGGCAGATGCAAAAAATATATATATATATAAATATATATAAAAAATATAATCTATTCTTGAATAAAATGTATGCCTTGCTGAGTGAAAAATAAACTGCTTCAAATTGGGGTGGTAAATTTTCAAAAATCTATGTCATGTTCCATGCACCTTGTCTAGTCGTGTTTATGTCTGTGCTTAGTTCCTGTTTTATTTTGAAGTCATGTCTCCTGTTTCCACTGT
>LKNJ01001718.1:0-82027 GCA_002120245.1 Maccullochella peelii
CTTCTTTAGAGGGGCAATAGAGTCGAGTGTCATTCGCAGTGAGCCTGCAGCACTATCAACAAGATGATCAATTTAGGAAGGTCTGAAGTTAGCATAGGAGTCCTCAGTTATATTGAGATATGGCATTGAATTAAATGCCGCTGAATCACTTCTTTAAATTTAGCTACAGCACTATCAGACATCTAGTGTAGGAATGTTTGCCTAATGGCATGTAGTCCAGTAATAGGAATTCTAAAGTTATTAAATAATGGTCGGACAAAAAAGGATTCTGTGGAAAGACTATTAGATGTTCAATTTCAATGCCATAGACCAGAACCAGATGGAGGGTGTGGTTAAAACAGTGAGTGGGTTTATGTACACTCTGACAGAAGCCAATTGAATCTAATAATGAGATAAACGCAGCACTAAGGCTATCATTTTCTACATCCACATGAATATTAAAATCACCTACAATGATTACTTTATCTGTTTTAAGGACTAAACCTGATAATTATTAAAATTAACTGCTAAACATCAGTGTGTTAATGTTGTCATTGTCAGCATGTGACGTTAACATTTTGCTCTGTGCCTCCGTACATCCTCACAGAGCTGCTAGCACGGCGGAAGACTGTTTGTTCTATAGAAAAAAAGTCAGAAAAACAAACCTTCACAGATGAATTATAATACAGAAATGTTTTGAGGGATTCACCCCGACATAAACAACACACAGCTTTGCTCTGGCTGCAGGCATTCAGCATGACAGGGATTAGCTTCATCACTGATAATCCTGCGTGCACAAAAGGCCTGGCAGTGTTTCTAACAACTTGTTGCACATTCTGCAACACTGCGCAGTCCCACTGTGTATGGGAACGTTTTTCCAGGAATGCAACCCAAACAAAGATAAAAAAATTGAATTTTAGAAATGCATCCATGTAAAACAACTGTGGCATGTGATAATATTCTAATCTGTAGTTTATGACCTCAAATCAGATGCAAAAGGTATGATTTCTCTCTTCTGGAAGGTTCAGCACAGGGTTGTGCAGAGTTTAGGTTATCTGGGCTCATGTAATGTACCTCTGACAGTAGTGGTCCCTATAAAAAAGTATTTTCTAGCTGCAGCTGTGTCAACAGTCTCGGCAAACAGTTTCCCTCCAGTCCTTCAAAACAGGGGAAAGTGGCAACAAGGTTTTTCTGTTTCACTGCACCCACTTTATGTGATGAAATGCACCAACAATGGCGTCTCTGATAACTGAGCATCTTTTCCATTTGTGGATCTGCAAGGATGAGCTCAAAGTCTGACAGCCTGTGTTAAAAACGTAGCAGGGAGGTGTTTTGGTGCTCAGGTGTCCTTCCTCAAGGTCCTCCTGGCGGACTCACAGCACCAGCTTTGTCCCGAGTGTACAAAGACCACACTGTTCATCTACCAGGAGTGGACGGCAGCCGTGCCACTGCCCCAAAATGACAAGTCAATGACACACCTCAAATGGTAACTTGTCAGAATTGGCAGAAACGTGTTTGTGTGTGTGACAGGAGGCTGAAACAGGCGGCTGGATGGAGTTTACTAAGAAAACAAAGAAAAAGAAAAAGTCCAACTGAAATTAAAATGTATTTTTGCTTAGAAACCATTATATATCTGGTGTTTGTTGCCAAAAACAGGACATTTAAGATGTATGTGCGTTTCTGCAGTGATAGGCCTTTTTCACTGAGGGCGTTTTGACATGTCACAGTAGGAAAAGCACTGGTGTAGATAATAAAATGAATGATGTATTAGGTATTGTGCATGCTGACACACTGTCATCACAGAGCCATCGTTAACATCATTAGTAACACCTGTGCTTTTTCTTTTTTAAATTTGGTACTGCTGGCGATATCTGTAAATTTATTGTGTTGGCAGGTACTAAAAATAGTTTATATCACTGTTGCTTCTGCAAATATGTCCATAAAATGGTTTTATCCACTTTTGAAAATGTTAAAACTATGCACAATGGCTGCAGTAACACTATAGTTTAGACCCAATTCAGACCCATATTTGTCAAAAATGTAAATGGGAAAGTTTGGTAAAGTATATGCACATAGAATGCATTTTGAAAGTTGGTAAAGGTTGCACTGATAAACTGAATTCACGCCACATAAAACTATCACAGTCTATAAAACTGTACCACAGTGTAGATATATTCTCACTGTCTTATGACCGTCATAATACAACAGAGGCTTCTCCCTCAGAGGACGTGCCAGCAACGAGGCAAACGAGGGAGAGCCATCAGCGGAAGAGACTAATTAAGCTCAAACAAGCAGGGAACTGTTCCAGGTAAAACTCCAAGAAGCTATTAAGAAATGCATCCAGTCGATCAGTGTTTTTAATCCATTCGATGAGGGGTTTGTAAAAAGACATTGTAGTGTTTTAAGAGGTCACAAGCCTCTGGTCTCACCTGAAAGTGGCACAGTGAAATTCATTCATTTGTATGTGATTTGTCTAGTGATACTGGAAGTTTGGCGATGAAGTGACTCACTCACGCTTCCTATCACAAACTTAATTTGTACCATCGACTCCTGTCTCACGACTGTAGCAGTTTATACTCCAGTACTGCAAGATTATATGAAATTAGATGGTGCCTCACAGCTAATATGAGCCTCCTGCTCCTCTTCCTTTTCCTGAAAGTTCGGCAATGTTGACTTGTTGCAGCAAACTCTTCATGAACGCTCTGTGTGGCTTTACCTCGCCTCTGTGAGTAGATCCACTGATTGTGGCAGTAGCATCGAAGTGAATGGTACCAATATGGAATTTCTTTCCCAAATGTCTTCTGATAATCAGATGAAACAACCTCAAAAGAGAAATGCATGCTTTAATTCTATTTTTGTGGATTGTTAGGAATCATGGTATTTGTTAGTTATGTTAGATTTATGGTTTTTCTTTAGTTTTTGAAAGTCTTGTTTTATGTTCATTTTATGTTCTTGGCTTCTTGTCTTGGTTTTTGAGTTTATCTGGGTTTGGTCTCATTTTGGTGTGCATGTTGGTGTTTAGGGTTTTATTTTGTAGTCAGGTCTTGTGTGTCTTTTGTGTTCTCAGTTCCTGTTTGTTTCTGCCCTAGTGTCTCCCTTTGTCTTGACTGTCTGCTGATTGTTTTCACCTGTGTCTTGTCACTCACCTGATTCTGTTTCCCTTGCTAGTGTCTTGTCTATTTATACCTGTCTTTTCCTTGTGTGCTTTGTCGCGTCATTGACTCCTGTTACCTTCTGTTGCGTCGGTTGTTGGTATGCCATGATCCATGTTTCTTATTACCAGTTTTTGTTGTTCCATACTCTTTGCTCCATCCGCCGTAAATTGTTTAACCGTCTGGATTATTTTTGTTATCTGTTTCCTTTCATCTGTAACCCTCATTGACAATAAAACGGTCAAACTTATACTACACTCTGAGATGTCTGCGTTTGGGTCTACCTCCTGCCACTACCATACAGAACCTGACATGGATACCGTAATCCCTACAGTAAGAGTAGTTACATTTTTGAAGAGGTGCACCTTAGCTAGTGTAGACTACGCCGTAGCTGTCGCGGCTACATACGTAGGCTCTTTGGTTATGCTGTGACGCCTCAATGCATAACTGTAAATCCAGCTTTAGAGAAAATCATCTTGTATTATTTTGTAAGTAAACGTAACATTAACTTACAACTCACCCGTGTACCTAATTTAGCTCGACTATGACAGTTTGGGCTCCGCTGACTCTAATCTTCAAACCAAAGTGTTCAGTGAATCAGCCCTGTGTGTAACCTGGTGTACAGTTCACTTCAAGCTGCTGGTAAATCATTCTTCTGCTGGCGAGGTCACATGAAGGTGTGTGATGGTTGAGTAACTGCAAATGAAGGAGCTTGAATGCATAGCGTGTTTCTGTTACGTGAGTAAAGGTACAATGACCAATCGGTGGCCCTGGATGTTAGCACCTCAGTCACTGAACACCTACACTGCTCAAACCTTTGGCACCGTTCAGCAGCTCTGTATAGTGGCAGCAGGATGCAAAGCTGTTAAAAAACAGACTCACTTTAATGTCTGGAATCATAAAATAGTTTTTGACATAAATGTGCATCATAAGACGGGCAAAGAGAACCAGAAAAGTTGGATGCTGTAAATGTGTACTTGACTCCTGATGTGAGCTCATCAATGGCTGCAGTTTGTGGCGCCGTTGGAGCGAGAGGCATGCAGGGTTTGGATGGGGGGATGGGGGGGCTGCTAACTGCGAGGGAGGTGGGTTTTATTTTGGAGGGACAGAGGTGCTTTGACTCGGGCTGTGAAGTGCCAGAGCTCTGGGCTCAGGTTTGGCTGCCAACTATGCTGGGCTGAGTTTATCAGTCAGTGCCGTACTGGGGTAAACAAAAGGCAAAGCCAAATGTAGTCATGGAAAATAACTCAAGGTTACTCAAGTGCTTTACTTAAGTACATGTTTTGAGGTAGCTGTACTTTATCTGAGTATTTTCCATTTTAAAGCTGCACTAATCAATATGTTTATATTAACAATGGATCAGCTGATTACATGTGATGTGGAAGGGATCGCTCATAGTGACAAACCTTATAATTATCACTCATTACAGCAGTTCTCCTCAACTCTACGGAGCGTTTTAGTGTCTTTCAGCTCATTGTTTTGGTTTTACGCCCAACAACTTTATTGTTTTGGTTCAGTCTCACTGTTCTCATCGACTGCATTTCCAGCAGCAGGCAGCTGATTTTAGTGAAAAAGCTTTGAGAAATACATTGTCCGCTACCTGCTCAGCAACAAACAGCAAATGGATAAAGTTAGTGACGAGCTTGTAGTGGAACGTTTAGCAGCTAAAGAACTGGTGGAGACTAAAACAGAGCTAAAAGAGAGTGACTACTGGACTTACATTTATCAGATGGTCAGAAACACAACTCCAAACAAATGCTAATGTTGCCCATGCTGCGTCTGCTGGATGTGTGAATAGGCAACTGTTTGCTAACATGGTCACAATAACAAACATAACAAAAATATCTATGAATGCAGCTTTAAGTTACTGTGATTTTTCTTACTCAGATTGTTTTGTTTGAAACATTTTTAGAGGGATGAAGAAGTAAAAGCATCAAGTAATTTACAAGAAAAAATGCAAAGATTAGAGTACTTCAGGGTCCCCTGGTGGCCTAGGGGGTTTAGGTGCTGACCATGAACCGCAACATCTCCAGTCCCCCAGCTCTTTCCCCCCTAATTTCTTGCCGTCTACTGTTGGCTAACTAATAAAGACATAAAATGCCCCAAAAAAGGAAAAAAAAAAGTCATAAAAAATGATTACATAACAGAAATGTTTTCTTCCACATACGACGACCTGCAATCGCAAATGACCTCAGTATACTACCAAAGTCGTGATGGAAACTAAACTATCTCCATGACAACCTAGCAAACTTCATCTACTGAGGAAGACCGCAAAATGCTGTTGAAAGCTCCAGAAAAAAATAGTAAGTGAACCTTGAATTTAGATTTTCTTTCTCCTGCCCAAAAAGATTTAGCTCGCCACACCTTGGTGGGGTCCGGACCCCCTCAGGTTGGGCTCCATCTCAGCCTGCTGCAACACTGAAATGCTGATTACATGTTAAAGCATCAACAACAATCCACCAATATATGTACAGTATATTCTGCATAATTGTACTGATGATACTTGTGTACTTTTACAAATGTTTTATTTGAATTTTGAATGCAGGACTGGTAATGGATTTGTTTGGGGTACTGCAATATATACTTAAGCAAACGATGTGACTACTTCTTCCACCACTGGCAAACTGTACACATTGAGATAAACACTGGGGAGGGTATTTGAATGAGTTATCTGCCTTTCTGTTGCACCGTCTGGAAAGTGTGTTTTGTCTCACCAAATGACATTGGCTTTCATACTGTGTAAACACCCTCTGTTACTGTACCTGAGCGTGCAGCTCCTTCTCTTGTCATGTTGTTCAGATCACTCACTGCCGTTTATTTCCGAGCTCCATCACACGCTGCGTCTGTGTTTCTAACTAATTGGACAAACTGCTCATTGTCTCAGATACCTGCGCTATCAGCAGGATGCAGGCGCTGGCTTCTAGCACCAATTAGCTCACAGTGAGACGTCTCTCACACTCCTGACACCGCTGTTCCAGGAAGCTGTGGTACTTTTTATATCCCCCTCAACCTCCTACAAGCATTTCAAACAGCATGCTGAGGCTTATACAGGCATAAAGATGTTACAGGTTTCAGTCTGGTTTTCAGATTTGGTGCACGCCACTGTCCTGTATCATCACATATTTTCATTCTGAATGGACAAAAGGCAGTCAGAAACATATTATAATCCAAAAATGTTTTCACATATTTGACATCAGGTGCTTGGTGCACGTTTAAACCTTTCTCTTCAGCCTTCTGCTACAGTAAACTGACTGTTCACTAAGGTAAGTCTCCCTCTGGGGTAAGCAGCCTGCTGGCAAATCTGCCGACTTTCACAAATGTTTTCTGTTGTTGTATGTAAAAGAGTGTTTGTGTTTGCGTGTGAGCACATAGACTGAGATCCAATATGGCTGCAGGGTGATGGAGGACAACCACCACTGGTCCTGTAAGTAATTTATGGCATTGTTCTCCCTCCATGTTTCTCTCTGTCTGAAAAAGTACACATATTTTGGGAGGTGAATACCAAAAACTATTATTATTATGTTATATTAATATATATTACAGTTGATTACAACTTATATTATATATACAATGTTACCTGTTGTGTTTCTTGTCCCGTCAGATTCTGACGCGGTGGCGTTTCCAGATCTCAGACATTAAGTTTATTGCCACAATGTTGTTATTACTAATAGAAATGATGGCCAAAACTAAAATATAAATAAGTCATTAAATAGAACAAATAATTCGTAATTAACCTGTCAGTTAATGATAAGTGGGCCTTGAAGAAAAATAAACTATAATTCTGCTCTAATTTTTAATAAATCATTGTTTGTAGCTGATGTGCATCTTATTCTCTCATCTTCCTAAAATGTTTCGACGTTCAGTGCGCTAGAAAACAAGGTGAGTCATCATGCCATCCACCATGAATCAATATCAACCAGACTCCAGCATTTTCCATGGCTTTAGCATCATGAGGAGCTAGTTGTATAACAGTAATCTAAACCAGAGCTGAAATAAAGAGCTGCATGTCCTCTTTTGACCCTGCAAACCTTCCATAATATATCAGTTCTGTCCTGTTCTGCTACTCTCTGTATAATAAATTGAGGTCAGAGCTTTTGTAACTCGACATTATCACAGAAGTGGTGAGATCCAAAAGGTGAAAAAGACAAAGCATATTGTTGAATATTCCGTTCATCTTCTCACATGTCTTATCTGGCCCGCAGCAGTATAGTTTTGCAGACTTTTTGTGTCTCCGTCCATCATGTTAAAGTGAGAATCACTGATAAAAACATGTGACAGCAGGGCCTGCTGATGTTGTATCAGACCTGGGATGTTGTATCACCTCCTCAGGAGACTTGGAGGTTATCAGGCCACAGCAGCTGGATCGCTTATAAATCACAGTCCACCCTCTTGACCGCAGCAGAGTGTTTCCACAGCAGCCTGAGCCACTTCAATAAAGACACATGAAATATGAGCACGAGGGAGGTGGAGACGAGATCTGTGTGTGTGTGTGTGTGTGTGTTCATGTGTCAGAAGGATCCATGTCAAAAGATTGCATAAGGTCTTGCAGCAACTAATAACGTTGTAACTGCAGGTAATTGTGATGAAATGTCCCTCTAAATGGGTCAAATAAAATGTTATAAAATACTCCACAGGTCATTAAATAACTGTTTTAGAAAATTATTACTTCAAATAACATGTTGTCTGATGTCCATCTTTTTTAATAAACAACAGTTTATCCATTTGTTCAGCACTTCTGTGCCATGTTTCCCCTGGTTGCCTAGCAACCTCAATGCAGCAACAAGACTAGACTTTGTCAAGAAATAATAACAGCACGCCACATCCCGTAAAATCACACTAAAACATTATAAAACAAACCTTATACCTGCTTGGCATGTTAGCATTGTCATTGTGAGAGTGTTAGCATGCTGACATTAGCATTTAGCTTAAAGCACAGCCTCACAGCTGCCAGTGTGCCTGCAGACTGCAGTCTTGTTATGTTTCTGTTTGTGTGCACATTTAACAAACGAGATAACATCTCTACAGCTTTAAAGATGTTGGTAACCACAGAACCTGGCTAGCTGTGTGCCCCTGCTTCCAGTCTTTAAGCTTAGCTAAGCTAACCACTTCCTGGTTCCGGCTCTTTACTAAACTCACAAAGTAATGTAGTAAAGTAGTAAAGTAATGTAACTACTATATATATAGTACTTTAATAGTAAATGGATTCTATTGACATGTTTTACATGCGTTTATGTTTTATATTTCTCTTCTGTTTTAAGAGTTGTGGCTTTATTCAACAATGTTCAACATTTTAACATCATGTAAAAACACACCGGAATCAACAACCTGCTGTGTGTCTGTTCTCAGGCAGCTCCTGCATGACGCCAGTCCGTGTCTACCTTTGAAGGGCTGTGAGTTACGGGCCTGGACTGGAGGAGCTGGCACCTGACATTAGCTGAGATGACACACAGATGGTGGACTCCACAGAGTAAACAGACTCCTTATGAGGCATTTTAATGGTGAGAACCTGGATAGACTTCATCAAAACAATATATTTCTAGTAGAGAAATAAAGTGGCGACACTACACTCTATTAATCCCCTGCAGTGCTGGATGTTCAGTATTTTAAATATAGCATGCTGCAGTGTTTTCCTCCCTGACAGAGAGATCCTGAAGAGGATCTGGCATTGTAGGGAACAGATATCTGAAACTGTGATCAATTATCTCCGTCTCCTCTGATGACCTTCATGAATTCCGCCATCTGATGTCAGTGAGGTTGGATTGATAAATCTGTTGATGAACATGATTGAATTTGTGTGCCTGCTGTTATTCCTCTCACGTTACACTGGAGCCAAACAGCTGCACGTCCTGCAACAACTACAGTCTTGTTGTGTGTGGAATAAATCATTTGGTAATCACCGGCCGCACTTTTATTCAAATAGATAAATCATTATGAATAATGAATAATCCACAATAATATGAATTCATATTATTGTGGAAAATAGTAAAAGTCTAAGCAAATGACTTGTCAGAGTGCAGAGTATCAACAGCCTCCAGACTCGTGTTTGTCTGCAGCAGGACATGCATGAGCATGTTTTGTCTGTTTCATAAATGCAAATCTTCTCTTCATTAAACTTTTTTAGGGGTTTTTTAGTCCTGAGTCTAACTCAGAGTAGGCATCCTTTGAGGTTCAGTGTATTTCCTGTCACACCCTGCCCTCATCACCTCCCGTGAACATGACTTTCCGATTAGAAAACACACCGTTCATAACATCCCAAGTGAATATTTATTTGCTGTATACAAATCACACAGTCCCATCTCCCTTTTCAAAATCCTTTCCAGACTTGGCCAGACAACATATTTTCTCTTTAAGGGTTTCCTTCATTTGTCTTTCTGACTGTTAAAACACGCCAGTGTTGTTTTCTGTTGATAATTAAACAAAGTTTGTGTCTACTGACAACAGAGTTTGGTGGCTATGTCCAAAATCATTCACTCGCTCACTATTACACCTTATAGAGGGAATTCTACGGAGAGGACAAGATAATGTGTCCGATGGAGAAAAATACAAAACAATTTGAGATATTAGTCAAGTTTTTTGCTGCAACAATTAGTCAACAGAAAATTAAACTATTTGGATAAACGTTTAGGTCATTTATGAAGGAAACATGCCAAATATTCACTGATTCCAGCCTCTCAAATGTGAGAGTTGGTTGTTTTTTTCCTGTTTTCTTTCATTATAAATTGCATATCCTTGGTTTGGACGGTTGGCCTGAAAGTTGGCAGAATTAATGATGAAAATGATGGTTAGAGGCAGCCATATTCAGGTTCCTTTCATTCAGCAGAGATCTACATTTTTTCCCCTGTCTACACAATGCAGACACATAGTACACACATAGTGAATATTGAACAATTTCAGACACTTTGATTAGTTTGTTAACATTCAACAACTACAACTCCCATGAGGCTCTGACGGTGCTTCTGTAGCTAAGATTCAGGGATATGTTGTTACTGAAGGCTAACAGAATAGTCTTTTATCTTTGTTAAAAGGTTATCAGATGTTACTGTCAGGTGAAGTAGTAGATACATATTTATCTGGGACACAAAAGTGTCACCTAGTATCATGTTCTGTTTTCAGAAAGAATGATAAAAGAAACCTTTTATGAGAAATCAAATTATAAGCTAGTGAAACAAGCTAATCACAGGCGGGATTTCACCTCTCAATTCAAATGATTGTTTGATTGGTAGAAACGAGATAAAATAATAAAATAGCACACAGTAGTGCTATAAATAGTATTAAATATACATATTCATACAATGCTTCCATGCAGTGTAGAACCATTGACACATTTAACAACATATTAACATGAATTCAACACCAGTAGCACAGTTTATGTGTGAACTTTGTGGTTATTACTCGAGTGTGCACAATATTCTATTAATATAAGTGAATGCAATGCTTCTGATAGTGTTTCTTTTCTTCCAGCCTGTGCTGCCTTCAT
Source organism: Maccullochella peelii (assembly GCA_002120245.1). Taxonomy (NCBI): domain Eukaryota; kingdom Metazoa; phylum Chordata; class Actinopteri; order Centrarchiformes; family Percichthyidae; genus Maccullochella; species Maccullochella peelii. Next base: position 10,609 of record LKNJ01001718.1, read on the forward strand.
GCCAAACTGAGGGAGGAATGTTCCTTTGGTGCGAGGCTGCCTGCTGCAGTGACAGTTCTTGAGTTTGTTTATGGTGTGTGTCGGGGGAAGGAGTGCACTTTTACATGTGTGTGTACACGTGAATATCATATTGGGCCAAAGGCGCTCGCAACATTTTGTTAAACTATTCTCTTTTTTTTGTGCCGTCAGCACCGTCACTCTTCATCTGTGTGATTGGCTCCAGCAGAGAGCTCACAGTTCACTGTGTTGCAAAAAGTCTTTGTTCTGCAGCAAAGCCGTGGCTTCATCCCCTCGCATTGACTTCCAAATGAAGTTCTATACTGTCTGATACCCAGTGGCACATGGGAAATCAGTCAAAAGAAGGTTTAGCTGTTTTTCCATCAGAGGTCATGAACCAGCGTTCACCTCCACATGCCGGGGCTGAGGGGTTCCTCTTAGAACCAGCTTAGGGAACCACGAGTAACAGCAAACACACAGTCAGAAAATACAAATGAAAAGACATGAACTGAAATGATTGTAACTGGGTGTTGAGAGCCTCAGCGTGTTCACCACTGGATCCTATGCAGACCACTCCCCTGCAGAAGAACAGAGACATGGCAGAGTTGTTGGTCGAACAGCAACATAATGAGATTTTAAATAAAAACTCCACTGAAAGCAATACTTAGAGTACTAACTACCCTCTGAAGGCTTGAAAGGTGGCTCTGAACAGTTTGCAGTTTGCTTATTCGTGGAGGACAGCAGCTATAGTCCACTTGGATTCACAACAGTCGCAGTAGATTCAAAGGGAATTCACTCTCTATTTGCTACATAGTGCAGTGTATTTTCTGTCCTCCATTTAATTTCAGTTTCTGAATTCTCTGTTTCAAAATGGAATAAAACAAGTCCATAGTATCTACCCTAATTTTTTGCTAAAAATCCCCCAATGCAATGCTGCTGTCATGTGACCTTATGATGACTCAAAATGTCTGAAATCTACTACCCAGTATAAAGTAAGTGTTTATTAGGGAATATTAGTGAATGAGTGAACATGGGAGTGATTTCAGACACAGCACAGCAGGGTATCCACTCCTCCGCTGTCCATGCAAAGGCCCGTTTGACGTGTTTAACACACTTATACTTTAACCAAATATGGCTAAGTACATAGCTTCTGTTTGTTCCCAGCATGGTTAGCTGTTTACGTTTGTCATATTTGCAGTTGTACTTAACAAAGATCAACTAACCGTGCAAGCAACAAACAAAAGCTGCCTAGTTATATTTTGGGAAGAATATATGTATTTTAAAAAGAACATACTCAGCTTACCTGAGCAACGGAGTGGTTATCAACCAAAGTATGTCTAAATACATAGCTTCCGTATGTCGTCATCTGGGTTATCTGTTGCTAACATTGGTGATAAATGATAAATGTGGACGCCTAATCGTGCAAAAAAACAGAAGCTGTGTTTTCAGCCATATTCTGGCAACAGTAAGATAAGATAAGACTTTATTTATCTCCAGGAGGGGAATTTAGATTGTAGAGCAGCACAAGAAACAGGCTAAGAGGTAAGAACTATTTAAAAATGCACTAAATAAAGTAAGATAAAAAATGGCATTGAACCAGTATATACAATACCTGACACTATACTGAGCATATAGTTGGACAGTGGAGAAGTGGATTGTGCTGCAGCAGCAGCCCAAGAAATTTCAATGCTTGTTCTGACACTTTATTTTAAAATGAAAATGGGTCCAGTTCATTGGAACTGCCGTGAATCCAAACTGACTACAGACGTCATCCTCCAAAAAACTTAAAAGCCACCTTAAAACCTTAGAAGTGTTCAACACTCAAAGACAAAGATTTAGAAGATACAGCTTTAGCACAGAGAAATATGGAAAAAGTCTACAATAAGGCCAGAAAGAGACAACTCGTGTCAAATCAAACAATACCCTTCTCACCAGCATTTTTCTGCCATTTCAGTAAGAGAAAAGATGGAAGAAATACAGAGTGCACTCATTCCAGCTAACATATTGAACAGACGAAGTGAAAGACGCAAGGCCTTGAGAGAGTGAACTCCACAAGGTAAGAAAAAAACAATCCAGACAAAGAAGTGATTCATAGTCAACCTGTAGAAGAAGTTGCTATGGATACAGCAGGAGCCGAGAGGTCGACATGCACAGAGGCAGGGGAACAGAAAAGCATCTGGAGCAACTTGATAAGGAGAAACAAGGAGAAGTGTGGAGTGAAGAAGGAGAGGCGTCAGGTGTTCAGGGCATGACCTACGCCATTTCCGTTTGTCTCTGTGTGTGCAGTGTTCCCGATCTCAGTGTGTGTTGAGGGGGTGCTGCTCCAGCTGTTGGCTGCAGAGTTGGTGGAAGCTCTGGGAATGACCATGTCAAAGGACGAGTCCGGAGGGTGCTGCATGGAGTCATAACACGGCCCATGACACAAACATCCAAGAAATGAGGGAGCGACTGTATCTGTAATCACCTGCTCTTTGGAAAGACCTCCTGACTCCTACATGATGTACCAAACCATTTAACATAACTTAAGACCCCACAGAACTGCATGTTCTTACCTACGGTGTACTGGATAGTTCACTGCCTATAAAGCTTTCCCTTCTAGCATGTCTCACAGTGATAAGGGTGGCAGATTTACCGCTCGAAATTCAAATTTCTTTTCACCACTGCTTTGCTGCTTGTACCACTGTCCTACTTCTTGAACGTGTTTTGCTTATGAAACCATAAAGGCTATCCTACTACAATACTGACATCTTGTCCTCGTAGTCGCCTGTAGGTTTACGGGTATGTGCACCAGTGGAAACGGCACTACTCCTAAAATTCAGACAATTAAAACAATAATTTACCACTGGATGTTTTATAGATGTCAAAATATGAATCTGGTTATGACCAGTTGTCCATACATTTTATCCACTCCTCATCAAATGTGGTACAATCCATATCCGGACTCGCCTGCTGATATCAAATACAGCTTTGCTATAATTAGCTGAACAAATATCTTATCTCTCGTTTTCAATCAAATTGGCACTCAATGTGTTTGAACCCTGTTCACACATTTAACCTTTATTTGTTTTTGAAGAGCAAGTTTTGCTTCACTGTAGTGCCTCAAAAACTGTCAAACATTACTGTCAAAGGTTCTTCATTTCAATAATTTGCCTACCACAGGACGTATGTGTGCTAGGAACCAGCTATTTAACTACACTGTGGCATATTCAAACGTGTGTCTCTGTAAACAAATCGTGTGGGTGGATACTCACATTTCCCACTGCTTTGGTGATGAGAGCCAGCTCAGTTGGCTGGTAGACTGAACTGCGCAGCTGACCGGTGTAGCCGCTGTATGGAGACACAGGCTTGGACGCTGTAATGGACAGACAGAGACAACAAATGTCATTGTTTTGTCATCCAACAAGCCCTCTGTGTGATATGTTGAGGCCTCTTAAGTGCTATCACTCCCCAGCAACCATCTCTTAAATCTTTATGTTGCAATCACTTAAGATACACAGCACTTAATCACCAGCACAAGACCATAAGGCCGCTATCATTCCCTTTATCTTGTTTGTGCTTTCAGTGATGTATCCTGTGGAAACACCCAGTAGAGATGGATGTGAGAGATGACTTTGTCACACTTTGTGGCTTCGAATGTCAAATATTTTCCCCTGGATGAAACTGTTGCCACACCTCAGTTACCATGGAGACAATGCAAACACAAAGCGTGATGTTTCTGGTGGGAATCAGAGGCAAAGTGGGAGTGTTTCTGTATGATACAATGGCTACTGTACGGATACTAGACACTCATTAACATGAATGATACAGAGGACACATTGCCTCTGAGTCCCAGACTGTAATCTCTGTTACAACTCTGAATTTTCTTCCTGGTGCTGATGACCATTATTAACTTTAGTCATAGCTCACGAAACATGGAAATAAGTTGACTAACTAGGGAGTTGACTGTTGCTGCTGTGTGTCATGATATGTCAATTTCATATCACACATCAGCTGTGCATACAGCATTTATCATTTATCAAAAATTGAAAATAGAATAATCTTTCTGCAATTAAAAATGAGTAAAAGGCAACAAGCAATTCTAGTGAAATGTTGTCAACTGTCCAGAATAAAAGTACATGCTGAATAGTGAAGAGAATGAGATAATTCAGTTTCAGTAAGGTGTAAAAAACAAACACATCTTGAGCTTTAGGGAGTGTCTGCTTTCAGATTGGATGAGGAAGGTAAGAAAAGAGGGGATGGAAAAAAAGAATTTATGAAAACACAGGATTGGAAGATAGGAAAGAAAATCTTATTTTAGTCATTTGGCCAAAAGATACATGATTTTACTGAACAACAGCCATATTTATCTCATGCTGAATGTAAAACCTGAATCTATAAACTAACTCCAACTGTCAGATAAATGTGGAGGGGTAAAAAGTCAGATTTTACCTCTGAAATGTTGAAATGAAAAGAGTTCATTGTTATTTTCCACCTCTACACCACTGTGACACAATCGGACAGACTAGTGAAAAACAACAGCCCTGATGATCAGCAGCGAGCTGTGAGGCTATAGACTGTAGAACTTAGTGTTCTGATCTTGGTAGCTTTTTTCCTGCAATATCAGATCCTGTTCAGCTCAGCAGCATATCAAATTCTGTGCGGTCATCACAGAGATGCAACCTTTTGAGGACATTTTGCAGGGTAATCGGCCTGATGTTTTTGTGAGCTTGAAACTTTTATTCATCTGTTCAAGGTCATTCTGTATATTCTATGATAAGTATATTATAATACAAACAGTCAGTGCAGGGACAAAGGACAGAGTGTACAATTCAATGTTCCCAGGCGTTCCTCCAACAAACCGTGGGTCAAAGAAATGATGCAAGCCACCGCAGACATTTTAATAAACTTCCAGTGTGACTAATGTGTCACTCGCAAAGTGAATGTAAACTCCCCTCTAGATATTACCTCACAAACAAACTGAAACCTTTCAAATTTGTCGACCAGGAAAAATATTTGACTTACAGGGAATAGTGGGAGTGAAAACTGCAAATGTGGAGCTTTGCATAAGGCTACAGCAGTCATGTCATAAATGATCTAAATGTTAATCAACCATTAACAAATGGCAGCCCAAACGTCGTTGCTTTTCAGAAGTACAGTTGATGGTATAGTTGTGATTATGACGTATGATGTATTTGGATTTTATTACCTTTATTTTCCTTTGTTATAGCAGTTGTGTATTAAAGCTGCCGTCCACTGCAAAGGAACAAGCCTACAAACTTTTAAGAGCCACATTTCAAGCCTACAGGTGGTGAGAGTTTGATACACAAGAAATAGATTTGGTGGAGTATTATTATAATACTTGACATGCAAAACAATTGTTAACTACTGTATAAAGGTCAAATAAACACCATTTGATACTGACTGTTCAGGCTACAGACCTTGGTTGGGCTCGTCCATAGAGAAAGCCCTATTTTCCACAAACATGTTCTGGGAGGTCTGTTCCTTCAGGATCGTCTCGTAGCCAACTCCTTGGTTCGGGTACAGATCTTCCCTGAAGCTTTGCTGGCTTTCATCTTCACTGGTCAAACAGCAGATTTCAGGAATGGTGTAGAGGATGAGGAATGCCCATGCATTCGCCACCAAGGCGATGGCCAAGGTGGGGTCATCCCATGTGGGCCCCCCCGCGCTCTTATTCCCGTACACATACATGACAATCCACGCCACCCAAATACCCACAGAGAACAAGCTGGTTATGAGGATAAAGGCGCCATCCTTCTTCCACTGCTTGTGTTTTCCCGCCATGATGGCCAGACTTGCCACCACCACAGCCAGGATCAGGGTCATCACGTAGATCAGCGCCATGACGAAGTCCTCATTGGCGATGTTGCAAGGCCTAGCTGTGGCTCTGCCAGTTTCGGCTGTGGTGTTGAGTGGCCCCTGTGGGTAGCGCACCACTGTGATGATCAGCCACTCGGTGTTGATGACCACCTCCACCAGCCAGAGCCCCACTGCCCCCAGACATAAGGCCCAAGCCCGGGGCCCGCTGTTCTGCCTGGCGAGGATGTTCAGCCTCACACACTGCATCAGGAGGCAGGCGAAGCAGCCGCCAAACAGCACCCCGAAGAGGAACCTCCGCGAGGCGCAGGTGGAGAAGTCCTTTCCCACGATGAAGGCGAAGGTCAGGCAGAAGAGACCTGCGGTGCAGACCAGGAACCAGGTGTGGAGAGCCACCGAGCTCTTGCGGTTCTTGTTTTGCGCGAAGGGCACGCTGGCCAGCAGCGAGATTAAAAGTACAAAGGTGAAGACAACACCAGCTGCCGCAAAGGCCTCCAGCACAATGCCCCACACGACACTAATGTCACACAGGTTGTAATAGAGGGAGTCCACGTTAGGGCCGCAACCCTGAGGGGTAACGTTGGCAGCCATGGCTACTGGGAGAGACCAGAGTTCAATTTGGACGAGTTGTTCTGGGATCCTGACAGCACCTGTTCAGACGGACAAACAGGGAGAGTCTGAAAAAGGTGTGGACAGACCTTAAAAAAGACTCAAATACGTCAGTAATGCTTGATTAGGATACTGTAGCCTACACCCAATTTAGGCTTTAGAATTACACTTGCATGAGTCAGTACACACACAGCAACACATGGGATTCTAAACAAAACCTTTGCAATGACGTTTTCACGGGAAAATATGTACTAACAAGTGACTTAACTGTTATTCTGAGCAGGAAAGAATCAGAAAACTGCATCCAAGACCTCAGCAGCCACCAAAACTATCAGAGGAATGTCAGACTCTAGAGTTTTTCCCAACGCTGCCGTTAATCATTAATGGGACCTGTCGACAAATATTGTTTCTGTAAATTGCGATTACACCTGAATCAATGAGGTCATAGTGCATTTAACCTAGAATGCTGTGGGTATAACTGCCTTTTAACATTTCCAGTGTAAATAGTGCACATATTGAGTCAAGAAGTGGTACTTTTCAGATTTGTTTTCTATTGAACAACGTAAAATCAGAGTGGAACTTTGTCTGCTTTGTGAATCAACATCTCCACAGTCCCAGTCTTGTCTGGCTGCTTCTTTTTGTCCCCGTCAGATTGAATTACACTGAACCGAGGACAGTCTCTGAGCCAAATCGATAGAAGTGTGGTGGCGGACGTTCGGTCTTTCTAACTTCTGTGACTCAATCACGACAAGGATCTCTCTGGAACAAAGAAATCAGCCTTTTCTGTTTCTCCATGTGCCCAGATTTGGTTGGTCCCTTAGTTTTGTTGTCATTTTTGGTCATGAACAGTGGCTTTGTGAGTACTGTCAGTCCCTTAGTAACCAAACTGCTAATATTTCATTTTCGAGCTCTAATAACAGACACAGTGTTGAAGGTGCTACAGTATTCTGAGACCTGCCAAGGTCATTTTCACATCTGTTGCCCTGGAGAGCTCAAGGACCAACTGTTTGATGGCATGTTTGCAATTTCTGAATGCTCAAGGTAGAAACACAAGGTAGGTTCTCATTCCATTATGAAACAAAAAAGGACCAAGGACTCCCAGCTGGACCTCAAACTGATGGAAACTTTTTTTTCATACAAAAGTTGTGAAGACACTATTTTACAAACAAACCAGTAAAATAACAGTGAAAGTCAACTTGTCCTCATTTTGCAATAGGAGGCTTTGGACTCTATCAAGTTCCTTCTCGACCTTGGAAACAGCACTTTAGAATACAATCTCACCACGTGGTCCCTTTAATAGCTGTTCTGGAGCTTTCATGGCCTTCATCAGCCGAAGTTTGTTATGGCTTGTGAGATGGGTTGCCAAAGTTTTTGAGCCAACATGGATGAGAGCGCCTTAAAGTGCTCAGAAGTAGAAAAAAATCTGAACATCTATAATTCCACGACAGCTGGGCAAACTCCACCTGCTGATAAAGATCATGTGATGTGAGCGAAAGCTCCAGAACAGCTGCTAAATGGACCTTGTGGTGAGATTGTTTTCTCAACAACAACAGCACAGAGATTGGAAGGAATGGGGGGTCAATGGGGGCCCACAGTTAATTTTTTACCCCAGGGTCCCCTAGAAGGCTAGGCAGACTGCCACTGAGTTTTTTGTCATTATCAATGAATCTGTCTCATCTATAATCTTTTCATTTTCATCTATTTAGCACAATTTCAGCAGCAGCTCACTGGTACAGGAGCTACATCTCCTGCACATCTGTAGGCTGCAGCTGGGGATGATAATGATGCATTTACTTTAATAAAGCGCTAATTATGATACTACTTATTGCTCCTCACTATGTTCACTTCAGCCTACAGGCGGACTTCAACAGCAGATCTGTTCTCACAATAACATGAAGTATTTTATGCATCTGAACACAAAAAACTAAACTGTTTCACACACACTTCCGGATGTGTTCAGGGATTTAAATGACCATTAAACACACTTTCACCTGCATGCAAGACACAGTGCTTAATATCCCGAATAAGAGCCTATGTTACCGAACACTCCCTCTGCTAGAATAACACGAAGTGTAATTGCTGCGCCTATATTTTGACTGTATTTATCTCTAAATACACAGAAAAACATGTTAAAATCTTAAAACTCTTAACGAGATAATTAGTAGTTAATTAAGAATATAAAACACAAACATGAGTCTGATGTATTAAACTACCTGGATGTTGTCAGCAGCAGACTTCACCTCTGAAACGCTTCTTTCTTTCTTTCACCTGCTCCAAATCCTCGAGAGCAAAGCCAGTTTCTGCCAAAAAGTTTCTGCTCTTATAAAGTCCGATTCCCGCAGAAAACCCCCTCAGACTGATCTCAGCACAGTTCCCTTCTAATGTAACGGAAATTAAAAGTTTACGAGCGTTTCCCAGCGATGTGTCTGCTGTGAGGTTCTCTCTCTCTCTCTCTCTCTCTCTCTCTCTCTGTCGCTCACACACACACACACACACACACGCACACTTTAATGCATGAATATAAAGTTTTCTCGCAGTGTTTCATAAAACTGCTTTTCAAAATAATCCACTTCTTTCTAATAATTTTTAATAATAATCTTTTCTAATAATTGGATTGAAATCTGGATTAATTTTCTGACTTTATGTCAGATGATCAGCAGACTGGAGCACAGCGCCTCAGTGTGGCGTGTGAGCGGTGCGTGGGGACACCTGGTGGCGAAGAGCGCTCAAGCCAGCAGCAGCTGCGGGAGGTTCAGCCACATGAAGGTGGCAGCAAAGCACAAAGGACGCTAATACCAGGCACTCGTGCTGTTACAGTGTACATGAAGCATCTAAATCCTAAATATTATGTCCATTTTTAATAATTTCACTGCATGAATTGTTTAAATCACCATTTCAGAAGATCTGAACCACCAAACTCATTAAAAATGTGTCACTTGTATATCATAAGTTAATAAAAATGTCTTTTTTTGTAATAAATCACAATATACACAGACATAAATTAGATGCAATGTAATGTTTTTATTCTTCTGCCTATTCTGCTGTATTCCACCTTAGTGTTTTTTATTTTCTATTTTATTTTATTATTTTAAAATATTATCATGAGTGTCTTTTATATAGCTCACCTTACAAATAATGCCTTTCTATGTCTATCTATCTATCTATCTATCAATCAATCAATGTCCTTGCTGTTTAAGGGTTTTGTAGTAAAGATCCCTACTTTCTTTCCTTTTTTCCTCTTCCTACCTCACTTCCTTTCAGCTCCTTTCCTCATCACTGATTAGCTTTTGTTTTCACCCTTGCCGCCCCTCATTTGCATAATTAAGTTCACCTGACTTCTTCTGACCTTCCCATGGGGCGGCTGTTCTGGTAAGAGGAGTTTCCTGCTCTTTTTGGATCTTGTCTGTGTTAAGTTAACTGACAACTTTATTTTTCCTTATTTCTTTAAGATGGACATTTGAGACTAATTTCGAATCCCTTTAATTTTATTTTATTTTAGATTCAGCAGCCCATGTTTGTCTTTTCCTTTCCTTATCTGTGCATGATGCAATCATTTGAGTTTTGGATAATTTGAGTTTTGGAGACAAATGACTGCATATTCCTTCCCATTCCTATGCATTCTGCCGGCCTGATGATGGTCAACCTTTATGCTGAACCTCCTAATTTAGTGTTATTATTCAGCAGCAGCTTGGTTAGCTCTAGAAACTCTCTAAATCCTAAATGTTAGCAAACACTGAATTCTTCTCAAGAGGTTACTATATTTTGTCTAGTTCTCTGCGGCTCTTGGGAGCTTATTCTGAAAGTGCCTTTTCAAGAAGGAAGTTGATAATGTGTTAATTTCCTTTACTGGCTTGCAGAAATTCTTTACTTAAGACAAAGAAATGCCACAATGAAAAAAGCACTTTGACGTTGACAGCAGCTCATCTTTCCAGGATTCTTAGGTTCATGACACTTTCTTCTACAGCAAATGTTGTCCAATCTTCTACAAATAACATGTTTGCATGAGCCTGAAAAAAGTAATTCATTATTTCTTTTATATGCTAAATGGGTTTTCTTGCAGGTGTGACCTGACATAAATGTAAACTGCATAGTTCTTAAACATAGTGAGCAGTTTCAAACAAATTTAGATGACAATTTCGAGTGGAGATCCTCAAGTTTCTGGCTGGATTTTGGGGAAATGTGTATAAACTGATGCACAAGACATCTAGAATATTTTAATTTTATGACTTTTCCAACCATAAAGCTACTTAAGGGTCAGAGGCTGACTATTTAAAAACAGGATTTAGGAATTGTCTAAAAATCATGGCCGCCAGCAACTTGTTTGTTTTTACTTTATTTATTTTCTTATAACTGAGGAGTATGCAGCCTTGGCAGTGGTACACACGCTCTCGTTCCTGATGTAATTAAAATGGGGTCATCAATGGTCAGTGGCGAATCTGCCAAAACAAATTGTCCTCCTGAAATATGGCTTTAAGTGCTGACAGTAGCAGTGAAGATTTGTGGTGCGTTTGAGGTCTTGGTCAATGATTAAAGGACCAGTCCACCCAGAGTAAATGTTCCTCCAGTTTGCTCTCACTCACACTTGTTGCTCAAGAGCTGATTTTTCCTGCTTCACTTCCCTCAGCGAGGCCACCGGCTGATCTGTGCAGAGGGGACAGCTTCTTGTTTCTTTCATTCTCCCTTTTCAGCTCCTCCTCTCACTGATGAGAAGGAAGTCAAGCTTTTAGCTCTCCACTTTTATTTTTGTAACGAAGTCCTCCACCTGGCCTATGAAGCTACTGTAACAGGTTTCTTCCGGGGCTGAATTTCTCTCGTCGGTTCCATCCATCTGGCTCCTCGTGGCCGTCAGATTAGTGGTTAAGTCTGAGTTGTCTGTTTCCAGATATAGATCAGCTCCGTTTTCAGTGTCTGTCGTCACTTCAGTGTCCGAGTCTGACCTCCACCAGCACCACGTCTCATTCCAGAGCTCATCCCACATTCTGTCATCTGTGGAGGTTTTTATTGACCGATTCAGTGTCGCCTTGAACCCAAACCCCAGAGAGACATTAGAGAAGAGCAATCTGTTGCAGAACATCCTTCATTCTGTTCCTCTGCAAGGACTAACTCATCACTGTCTGACCTTTATATTATATATGTGACAGTATATCGCTACATGAAATCAAACCAGGCAGGTAAAGCCCACTTAAGAGCAGAAACTGATTTTTTCGGAAAAGCTGTATAATAAATCTGAAAAACATGTACAACACTGACTGATTTATGTCCTCTGTCGTACACCTGGGTGAACATTTGGAGGTGCACATGTTTGCCGTTTTCTACAGACTCAGCTGACATACAATATCTCCCAGGCTGTGCTTCTCTGTGATTGCACAGTATGAAGTAATCTGCACCAATGCTGTGTTCAACATTTATTTCCTCTCCATATAAAACTCTTCTCAGTGCTTACAGACAGGATCGTTCTGCATTACAATTATACTCGCACCAAAAGAGAAATGATGTAAACGATGCACATGAAGCCAACGTGGCTTTGAACGTTCATCATATTCAAATTCACTGAAGCAGAGAATGTTTATGGTTTTGTTTAGGCAACTCAAAGCTTTTGTTTAGTGGTTTGGGAAAGATTGTGGTCTTTGTTAAATATCAATGTCACGAGAAAGGAAACTTTTACTTTTTTAATATTTAATCGATGATTGATCTGTACAGTGTGAATGGAGAAGTCGTATGTTTAGTCGTGCGGAAATGGGGATTAAAACATGTAGAATGAGTTAACACACAGCGTACAAAATGAATAAAAACGTATAGTTTCTGTCCAGCTTTAAGAAACTTAAAAACGCCACTTCCTGCTTTGCTAATGACTGGAAACACATGTCAGTTTAAACTGACTGAACAAAGCAATGTCACGAAACATGCACAGTTGAGCCAACGACTGATGCTTTCGCTTGTGGAAAGAACAAGGAAAGAATATGTTTTAAGTGCCACATTTAAAGTGTGTATTTTCTGTATTTAGACAATTGCACCTGACAGGATACATGTATCGCTCTCTGTGGTGCTTTGCCTTTTCATTTGATGCCTTCTCACACCTGCTGAGCAGCAGGCAGGGCTGAATAGGGGCAGAGTCGGGGGACATGACCAGGTGTTTGAACAGGCACAAAGGACAGGTGGCAGGCAGACAGGGAACGTGTGGCTAGTGGGGTTTACCTGCTCTTTAATGCCCCACACCTGTCCCACCTCACCCCCCTCCTCCGTAACAGCTCTGGAGATGTGTGAAAGCTCCGGCACAGCTCCATTAAACTTTAATCAAAGCCTACTCTGACATCTTAGCATCACATTATGGTCTTAACTGTTTATTCAGTCATCTCTCCGACCCCCGCTGTCTGAGCCAGTGTAAGGTCGCCACCACTACACGCTCCCTCACACCCCCCTCTGTTACTGTCAGGCAGCAGGAGACATCTTCAAAGAATCAGTGCGTATCTACATCTGCCTACGGACTCTCAGAACTCAGTGTGGGTCGACATGAGCAGGCCAACACGGGGACACACAGGGGCACCAACACTGTGTCTCACTGTTACAGTCAACACAATGAGGCCTGCAGAGGGATGGGAGCAGGCAGGTGGCTTGCATTGGAAACTTTAAACCTAAATGAGAAGGAGAGGGAGACGTGTAAGTACAGACCAGGTGAAACGGCACATTTTTTCATTAAATTGCGATGATGTTGCATGAAAATTCCTGTTGTAGCAAATGGAAATGTACCAGCTGACATCTGTGTGTGTGTGCATGTATTCGTACATGCATGAGAGTGTGTACCTTCGTGTGTGTGTGTGCAGACCATCAGGCTAATCTGTAGTTTGTTTAGCCAGCGCTGAGGACATGTTGGTGACGTAGCGGAGGGGCTGTTTGAAGAGCAGTTTCTTCGCTCCTGCCGCTTAAACAGCAAGCCTTCATTTAAGGCTCCATCGAGTTGCATTTCATGAAAAATAAACACTCGCCCCTGAGCGCGCTGTAGAGACGGCGTGCGATTTCTTTGCTCGATTGGCTGTGCTCAGCAGGGCGGATTGCTGATATAACTGCAGATATAGCAGCCAGTTCACATTGAAACTCTTATTTCTCCCTCTCTGCTGCTTCCAGAGTGGATATCATAGCAGGGTAATTAAAATAGATTGAAGCAAACTGAACACCACTTGCCATGATGAGAGACGGACTGTAGATGGATTACACTCACACTGTAGCAACATGCAAAAACCATCACAGAGGGAAACAGACTTTCTTTTCTTCTTTTCTCATAGCAATATAAAAAATATTTTGTCTCACTACTATCACATACGGAAAAGAATAAATTCACAAATTTTGTCAAATTCTTCTGAAGAAAAATAAATACGCTGTCGACTTATCTGATTTACATGAACAAACGAAACCCGGTGACATATTATAATACAAAAAAACATTCTTGTGAGTTCATTTTAAGCCCTTTGAGAAAGCTCCAGGGTTGACTGGCAGCTGTCCACGGCCGTAGCTGGAACACAGTGTGGGTCCCTGGGGTTAGAAGTGCTCGGGGACCGTGGGATGATGGGTGTTCTGGATTAAGAGAAGGGGGCACAGGGTCACGAGGGCTTTCTGGCCCTGTGAGGTGACAAGGGGGTGGAGTCCCGCTGTGAGCGCTTGTTGTTCCCACTGTACAGAGAGGAGATGGAGGCGTTGGTGGGGGCCTGCGGATGCGGCAGAGCACGCCGAGGATACAGAGAGCCCCAACTGAGCAGCATAACGTCCCGCACGGCGCCGCGGAAAGGCTTACTGACGAAGCAGTAGAGGAAGAAGTTGACGGCCGTGTTGAGCATGGCCAGCATGTTGGACAGGTCGTAGGCCAGGTGGATGCGCCAGTCTCTGTGAACCGAGGACACATACAGGTGGTAGATGACCACGACAGTCCTGGGGGCCCACAGCACAGAGAACACAGAGGTGATGGCCAGCAGCATGGCCGTGGTTTTCCCAAGCCGCCGAGGAGGCACAGACTTCGGCCCACGCTCCTCCTGGCAAGGCTGCTGCCTCTGCCTCAGCCTCAGCGTGCGGATTATCAAAGAGTTCAGCACTAAGAAGATGCTGCAGGGCAGGAAGTAGATGATAGTTACATGTGTCCATATGAGGACGGTGTCCAGCGCTGTGGCCGGGTGGCTGTTCCTCCACATGTCCGACCACCAGAAGAAGGGCACACCCGATGCGAGCGATAACGCCAGGACCACCGCGATGATCTTCCTGGCCCGGGCCGGGTAGCTGATCTGGCGGTGGAGGAGGGGGTGGCACAGCGCCACATAGCGGTCCACGGTGAGGGGCACGGTGGACCAAATGGAGGCGTGGTTGGCGGCAAACTCTGCAGCGCTGACGGAGTGCAGCAGGAGTGCAGGGACATCGCGGTGAAAAACCGCCGTCTCCAGCAGGAAGCCGACAAAGATGATGAAGAGCTGGGAGAGAATATCCGAGCCTGTCACCGCCAAAAGGTAGTAGTACAGAGCTTTCTTGGTGCGGGAGGCCAGTCTGGACAAAGCCACTGCTGTGAGGATGTTCACTGACAAACAAACAAAGAGAGACGAAAGAAGTAATCAGATTATCTTCTATTTATATGTAACTGCATGAAAAAGTCTGTGAAGTAAGAAAGCAGAAGGCACAGAAACGGTGAATAACGGCTTCATTTTATGCCATAAAGTGTTTAAAAAATGCACGTACTGCTCTGCCTTTAAACAGTCCTCAGGGAATGTGAAAGGAACATGCAGTATCTACAAATAAAATGTGTTATTTCACTTTTCTTGTCCATTTGGACTTGTTTTATTTTGATCATTTACAGCTAAACGTTCTTTGATGAATGTATCTCTGAACTTATCCTCCATAATGACTGGATTTAGCTTCTGCCTCATTTATGCAACATAAACTAAATTAAGTTGATTTTTCAATTAAAGGAAACCGCTAGAGGGAAAAGTTTTACATTTAGCTAAGGTTAGCTGTGGCTATCTCAGCAGCTAGCTAACTTAAATTGTGGGAGCTTTAGCTAAGAGATTAGCAAGCATGTGTTTTTAGTGCTGTATAGAAGTAACAATATTTTTGGAGCTGTTTTTATGGAAAATATACATTTCTATAGAATAATCATTTTTACAGGGCAGAAGAATGGGTTAAGTAATCCTACTTTTAAAGGCTGTGATAAATTTGTGTGCGGGGAAAACATTCTTTGCAGTATGAGTTACAAACCATTGATTCTGTTTGTCTCCTTGCATCTAATACAGCATCTCTTCTATACAGAATGTGTTTTTTTGGAAACATCTAGTCAACAGCAGGATATTTTCACTGTAGCTATTTGGATAACATCACCAGTCTTAAGACCCCTTCGGGCATACAGCTGCTGACTCTGGCCCTCTGGCCTTCATATTTATTTCCCTTTGGGGACAATTACGTGCTCTGGTGACACGTTCACTTGTTGTGAACACCACTCTGTCTAAATCCCTGCTGGATCAATACCAAATCACCGCCGTCGACGTTGTAACGAGAACAGTGCAAAGTGTTATTTCCACATTCTGAATTATTGAGGTGAGACATTTTGATGCAGAGACAGTTGGCTGGAGGGATCAATGGATGGATACATACTCATAAACTCAAACTGATTGTCAGATGATTAGATTATTGTAACCTGTGAAAAGAGCCATCAGTGCTTGGTCATGTGCTACAACAGTGTACTACCTCACTGGTCCATTAAAGGATCTAACTTGTGTATTGATTTCTTCTTCTTGTGCAGTTCCCACTTCTGTTATAAACAGATATCAACGCAGCGATTCAAACTGTGTTCAGTTTACACTCTGACTGTGGTTCAGATGCAACTAATAAAATCATGTAGTGCATCAGTTAATATTCTGACCTTTTAAATGTCAGTTCACCTAAATTACAAAAAAATATATTTTACTCACGTACAGGAGATTTATTCTGAAGAGACATTGCTGTTGAGTTTTTCACATGAAGCTTCACAAATGAAATTCAGTTCACCTCCACTGTACAGGGACGTCTTGGAAATCTCAAAACCACTAGGTATGAGAGATAATTGTTTCTGCACACAGCTTTCATTGCATGACATCCTGACAGTGTACCTGGTACTCCCACGCAGAGCAGAATGCTGTAGTAGATGACAGGGATGAAGCCCAGGACACATTTGGACTTCTGCAGCTCCTCAGGTTTCTGGCCCAGCTCCTGGTAGCCGGACGCTGTCACATTAGACCAGTCGAGCATGACCTTGGCGCTTCCCCTGGGAAATAAGGGAGAGATGGAGAAATGTTTCCAGGAGTCAGTGTTTTTATCAAAAAAGCAAGGAACAAAGGGGAAAATGATGAGACTGTGGACTTCAAGGCCTGATGAATCTTCTTCCTCTGAGCCACAGAGCGCCACTGTTCACCAAAAACTATTAAAAACACACCAGTGAGCCACACTGTTGTTCCTTCATCACCATGAACATAGTTTATTTGGACTCAATCCCACACACACCGTCCTGCTGCCCCAAATACTCAGTAGAGCACCAACTGTGGGTTCATCCGCCACTGAAAATAGTCCCCAACAAATGCACTACTTCCTCCAGTTTGAGTAATGTTTGATAAAAACTACAGTGAGCTGCTGTTTTAGGAAATTACTGAATCTTTTTAAAAAATGAAACTATATATATTTGTGAGCTGTTTTTAAAGATTTCCGTCTTCTTGGCTTGGAGACACAAACACAGAGTGTTGAAAGACGGACTAACACGTTATACATACTAAAACATACTAACTGGATTTAAGTTCAGGTTGGTGTTTATCAGATACAGTTAAAATAATTTGTGTTCAAAGTAAATAACTTTTAATTGAACTGCTTTACTGCAAAATAAATCTAAGTCTCACAATGTTTCACCTGAAACTCAGACTAATGAAATTCTTTTGCAGTAGGTCAACAACAACAAAAAAATGTTTCATTATAGATGAATCTCTTGACTATTTTCTTGAATTTATTAATATTTTGGTTTATAAAACATCAGAAAAAAGTGAAAAATATCCTTCACGATTTCCTACAACCCAAGGCGATGTCATCAAATTTCTTTGAGTTTTGTTTGACCAACGGCCCAAAATCCAAAGATATTTAATTTATTATAGTGTAGAGACTTGATTTTTTTTTTATTGATCGATTTATTGACTAATCGTTGCAGCTCTAATTTGCAGCTCCATAAATCAAGGAGGTTGACTTATCCAAAGCCAGGTCTTTAAATGAAAATTTAAAAAACTAATTCATGATATTTATATTAATAATTTGGTTTATGTAGCTGTGGTCAGGAAGGAGTTCGCTATTGTATCAGTGACCTGGCTGATACACGTATCGGCAGCTGGTATTGTACTGTAAGTGATGTAAGTCATGTTTGCTGTTTTTCATAGATGCACTGTGGAAACAAAAAGTCAGTAAATCCACTGAGATTGGTCAATTAAACTGCAGCTCCACAACAACAGATGGGCTGACAGTGATGACCCCATCACCCTCCACCCTCCCCTGCATCATTATTGTCCTGTCTCCCCATCTAACCTTTTCACCTGGGAGCCATCCATCCTGTTTTTCTCCGTCTGCCTGCTCTCCTAATTTACTTCACTCATCCATGAAGCCATATTTGGACTGTGTTATCTCTCAGGCTCTCAGTGACAAACCATTTGTGCACGCTCAACCAACATAAACACCCTCACTGAGCCACAATCGCCCAATCGGTGACACCGGTCTCGTGATGCGAGCGGGGCAATTACTACTTCTAACAGTTGGTCATATTTTATTTACTGCCGTTGTAAAGTCTATTTAAGTGCCAAAACCCTGCATGTGCACTATATGACTGTGTGACCGGCACATTATATGGTCTGTAGCAGGAATGTGATCGTAACATTGAGAAATGTCTCGGTGCTTGGCGGCTTTAATTCACTTTAGCACAATAAACTAAAGCAGACAAGCATGGATCGAAAAGCAATCATCAAGATCAATGGTGTCGTTCGGTATGTAGCTGTGTAGAAAGGGGAGATGTTAGTATGATAGAAATTGTTTGTTTTTTTACAAAGTAGACAGTGGTTGGTAAAATAATCAAACCACAACGTTCATTTATTAGCTGGAGCTTTTGATCATGATCTTCATCAGATGGAGTTTGCCCAATTGTCATGGAATTGTAGATTTTTTCTGAGCGCTTTAAGGACTTGAAGCAGGGTTCTCCACACATCTCTGAGCAATACGCAGCTGAATCAGGTGCTTCTCAGTAGGAGGAAACTCCCCAGGGAAAACAGAGACTGGAGCGCACTGACTGATTTACTACTGTGTTGAAACATTAGCCTGTTTGCACATTTAAAGACTGCAGCTCAAACAGTGCGCTCCAGTCTCTGCTTTTCTCTTGGCACGTTAAGGACTTGTTGGCTTAAAAGGTGAGTTTGAAACTTGAACCTGGAAACAGCTATAGACAGAAAAAGATGAACATTTGAACTCGCCAACATGGACGAGAAGTCCATGAAGTGCTCAGGAGAAAAAGTAAACATTTGAAAATCCAGTTTCATGACAATTTAGCAACTTCCATCTGCTGATGAGGATCATGTTATATGACAGAAAGCTCCAGAACAGCGACTGAATGGACTTTGTAGTTAAATTATTTTGTTATTCAGCTGCTGTTTTCAAGGTCATGAATAAAGTTAAACTAGAAAAAAATAGTATTTTGCTAAATGAAGGAAGTCAGACAGCTTAGGTGTTGTGGTCTGACACATGCCTTCATACTGTACGGCAGCATTAATATGTAGTGAAACAGGATCCCTCTCTCTCATACCTGTCCTGTCCCTGAATTCATCTGTAGGCCTGATGTATTTTTCACTTCTCCAGTCTCAGCTGTGATTTGGGCTCCCAGCGTTTTTTTTTTAATCACAGATCACATAAATCAAGTGACACTAAGAAATGTGAGCTCAGAGTTTGCAGTATGATGTGATTACACTTTTATCTTTTACTCAAATGTATTTTAGTTGCTTTGTTTATCAAGAAAACATTCTCATATTTTACTCTTTGTTATGTAACAGCATCCCAGGCGCTGAGATAGGATACCCTATTCAGTATTAATAGGAGTTCATCTCCCATAGGAGGTTTAGTGCAGATATACATTCATCCCTACAGTGTTTGACCTCAGAGAAGAACACTCCTCTGTCCCTCTACAGTATGTGTTTTTAACACTGTTAAAAATGATATGTAATAACTGCATAATGTGATAAGTTGTCAAAAATGTCTTAGGCAGCTTGAAAAAGTAGTAAAAGTATTCTCGCGTGACATCTTCAAATTGTTTGCTCCAAAACATAAATATATTCAGTTTGCTGTCACCGAAGAGCGAAGAAAACCAGCAAATATTCATATATGAGAAGCTGGAATTGGTGATCGTTTGGCATTTTTTGCCTTAAAAATGACTTCAACATTGCATTGATTATCAGAATTGTACATGTTTCCCGATTTTTAGCATCTGTTACGTTATTGGCTGCTGCAAACACCACTGCAGCAAGGAAATAGGCAGTGCTGCAAGGAAACAATGGGAAATTCATAGAAAAGCACAGCCTGACTCTAACTAAAATTGCCCTCGAACATCACTGCTGTGTAAAGTTGCTCTAAAAATGGGGGAAAAACGGCTCCTGCAGACCTGCATGTGACATTACTGCTTCTTTCAGACACCTGATCTGTCTCCTCACGAGCCTCGTCCCAGGACCAGCAGTGAGAAAGATGATCTGTATGAATGAGAGGGTTGTGAGGTTGCCAGCAAAACACGGCACTGGTGAACAGTAACTACACTGACCAATCAACATCCAGCTGCAGCCACTTCGTCCTCTTTAGTCCTGAAAGCAGCAAATGAAATCTTGAAGCTCGGAGAGTTCCGTTTCCTCTAGCTGCTCTTCATCACACTTTATTCTCTGCGCAGACTAATCATCACGTGGAGAATCCCCCCTAAAAAACATTGACTTGAACCAGGACAGCTGGGCGACCAGTCTGTGAAGATCAGAGGCCGAGGCATGTTTCTGATTAAGACTCTATTTTGGATGGTCTTCCCAGGGTTGAGATGCAGCTGCAGGCTATGGGATGAGGCTCTGCAGGGGGTTTGGTGCCCAGAAAGCTGAACTGAACTTTATCTATGCTCCACTGAGTCCTCTTAATTATTCATCAAGAGACGTTGCACCTGAAACAACAGCGCTGGGAGATAAAGGGTGCTGCCAGCATAACTGTACAGCAAACCAGCATAACGCTGTTTCTCATGAGCAGCAAGGAGGCTGCATGTTGGCCTTCATGAGGAAAGGGAGAGCTACTTCAGGGTTTGAATTGGAAGCCGGAGAACAGGTTCTTGATGTATCGTAACGTGGTTCGTTTCTGCCCAGATGGAAAATCAATGGCTGACAGGCAAAAACTAGAAATTGGCTTCAGATAAATGTCCTTATCATGCAGACCGTGCGCTGCGTCGCTGTTCAAAGTTCATTCATGTTTCCCAAAGTGCATTTTGGCACTAGAAATTACAATATTATGATGACAAATGTCTCTAATGACAAGAAAACACTTCAAGCTAATTCTGTTCAAATTCAAGACAACGTCAATTGTGAAACAATTGGAATTGAGACAATCCAGACTCACTCCCTGCTTCTCTAAATAACTTTTATAATAAGACTGTACCTTGCACCAACATCTGAAGTCAGTGATGTATAACAGCACTGATTGCACAAGAAACAGAAACATTTCATCGTTTTACAACAGAGCAGCTCAGACACTCGTGCACAAACGGTGAATGGAGAGAGTTTTCTTTGGCTTTGTTTGCCCTTGTATGGTCAGCCTCACTGTCCGCAGACTTACCTTCACATCCAGGTTTCACAGGGACTCTCCACCTGGGTTACAGCCGGTCCTCTGCTCCTACAGAGTCCCCGACATTGCTGCTGGACAGCTGAGGAGACGTGGAGGAGGACAGAGGGGAGGAAGAGGAGGAGAAGTGGAGTCCAGGCAGCTGGTACATCACTGCAACGAGTGAGCAGAGGGAGAGGGGAGAAATGAGGCAGAGGGGAGTGACGATGTGGGGAGGGTGAAGGAGGGGAGAGAGGGAGGGATTGATCTGTGGATGAGGGAGGAAATAGATCAAAAGAAGTTTGATTGTGACTTTAAAATGCCACGGCCAATTCAACTTCACAAAGAGAACGCTAAATGTTTTTTCCTAAGATTTTACTTGATCTGTGTCCCAGTTGCATACTGGTTTTGAGTGTGTGTGAATTTGTGTTCACACTGGAAAAGTGAAAACAAGACTAAGAGTCTATAACCATGCTAACGGCTCTATGAGGCTGTACTTAGAGACAGCAGTGCTTTGAGCTAAATGCTAACGTCAGCATGCTAATGTACTCACAATGTCAGTGCTAACATGCTGATGTTTAGCAGGTATAATGAAGATCATCATCTTGGTGTGTTAGCATGCTAACATTTAGATAATTAGCACTAAACACAAAGTACAGCTGAGGCTGATAGGAATGTCATTAGTTTTGTGGGTATTTGATCATAAACCAAAGTGTTGGAACCAAAACCAAATAAAATTTTGACCTGATGGTGGCGCTGAATGAAAAGTTAAAGGATAAACAAATTATTATTATTATTGCAATGCCTCCTGGGTCGGGGCAGGAATGTCTGAACCAAATGTCATGGTAATCTAAACAATAGGCGTTGAAGCATTTCACTCCAAACAACAAATGTCAACCTCATGGTGGCGCTAGAGGAAAAGTGAGGGGATCACTGAAGTCATTAGGATTCTTCGTGTGGAAACCATGAATGTCTGTACCAGATTTGGTGCCAATCCATCCAGTAGATCTTTCACCTGGAGGGGCGAGATGAAAAGTCAGAAGATGAACTTTAATGGCAGTATTTCAATCTGGACAAAAGTGGTGGACCAACAACAAAGGAGGTTGAAGATCCCGTTACAGCCAGAAAACAGTTCACTGACGGTGGTGTAACAGCTCGAGCAAGATCTCAGAGAATAAAAAATAAAGCAGCTCTCCAAAGTTGCAGTTTTATTGACATTTGGTGGCACACACCTTGTACCTTTTCCCATTTTTTCATCCCATATATTTAGTGTCATTTTTGTATGTACAACATCTGATGCACAAAACACAATCAAGAGAAAAAGCAGGCAGGGACCAAAGAATAAGGACACCGAGCAGCAGCAGCTTCCTAATTTCATGTTCGTATTCTTAACAGTAGTTGAAACTAACACGATTACAAGCGAGGAAATCACTGAGATCAGTTTTGTACAAGACAAATGTGTCCTTAATTTAGCTAAACCCTTCGAGAAAGCACGGCTCACGACTGCAAATTGATGACGATAGCAAAGCGCCAAAGCAAACAGCGCATTAAAGGAGCAGATCTGAAGAACTAATTCATCCATCAGTTCAGTCTGTTGACGAACCATTTGCAAACCTGCGGCCTACGTGAGCTCGCTTTGACTCCGTTTGGCTTCCCTCCCCCTGCAGCTGCATATCATTTTATGTGTTTGACATACAGTGTTATACCTCTGACTTCACTGCAGCAGGGGTCACTCAAGCAAGTAATGAAGCTCGGCCAGTCAGCGATCATGGACAGACATGACTCGATACTGATCAGGCCTGTTAAACTGGAGGCAGATGATGCAGAGGGAATAATTAAGGATCCAACTGGATTATGGGGAGTTAAGCTTAATGTTTTCTGCTTCATGAGTCTGAAGCAGCAGTTCATATTCATCGCCATGGTCAACAGAAATCGAATCTTCCTTTTATGGACAGGAATCATCTTAGAAAACCCAGAGTGTGTCACTGACGCAGTACCTTACACAGATACAATACAGTACCTTTACTTGCAAGTCAGTTTTTGTAAGTGTATGTGAGTATACGTGTTTGTGTAACACAGCGTGATATCGCTTCTTCCTCTGAGCCACAGAGCTCCATGTTTGTCCAAAAACTATTAAAAACTCATCAGTGAGCCACACTATTGTTCCTTCATCACCATGAACACAACCACTGGAATTTATTTGGACTCAATCCCACACACACACCGTCCTGCTGCCCCAAATACTCACTAGAGCACCAAATGTGGATTCATCCGCCGCTGAAAATAGACCCCAACAAATGCACTATTTCCTCCTGTTTGAGTAACGTTTGATTAAAACTATAGTGAGCAGCTGTTTTGGGAAATTACTGAGCTTTTTAAAAAATGAAACTAAATACTTGTGAGTCATTTTTAAAGATTTATGTCCTCTGTAGAAAAAAGTGGCTTGGGGCTGAGTGTCCCAGACAGGGTAGGGAGGCCAGAAAACATTGTTGGTTTTGGACTTTTTGTGGGGTTTGTTAATAACAAGAAAAATATAGAATAACACCAGACTTATCCTTTAAATGAATGATGGCATTTACATGTAATGACACATGTGTGAAGGACACATGCTCCTCTGCAGGTAAAAAGAAAAACTGTCTAAAACGCTGTAGTTTAAAAGTTTAAATTCCGGCACCTAAGAACTTTTTTGAGACAACAATTTTTTTACCCATCTACCTAAACTATTTCTTTCTTTCTTCTTTTGTTTTGCACACTGTAAGAGTAACATGGACAATAACAAAGACAAATGAAATGATTTCTGAGCCTATCAAATGCTGAAGTTAAACTCCAGCCATTGCGTAAATATAGTGGTAGAAAGTCGCCCAAAATGGAAATAACTTTACCTCAAATATGTTCTTTACACGAGTAAATGTACTTAGTTGCTCCCCGCCTCTGATTACAAAACTGTGATTTTACACCAGGAGGTCATACTGAAATACATAATGACCATCTCTGGATATACAAGTCAGGGAGCCAATTTCATGCCTGCATAATCTATTGGCAGCTCAGATTTATAGTCGGTTTCTAATCAGCTCGTCCCTCACAAACAACTACCCTGAAAAACAAATCTTCCTCTGCAGCTGGAGCGAGGAAGAGCTACAGTAACGGAGCTGCTGCAGTCAGATAAAATGATGCGGAGGCAGCGCTCCTCTTCTCTCAGGTCGCCTCAGTCTGGACGCCTGCCATAACCTCAGCTTTCCAAACTGTCACTCTGTGCAGCTTTCAAGCAATAAGACTCATCAGTGTCTGTAACATGAGAAGCTCTCCAACCAAACACTGTCATCTTATCCCCACTCACACACACTCATCATGACTGTGTGTGCTCTCTAATCCTGCTGAAAATTCTCAGGATCTTTATTTTTCATTCATGCTTTGGAGTAATACTTCACTCATCTGTGCTCAACTCTGCACACTTGTGATGTGTTTCAATCTAGATTTTAGTTGTATTTATGTTTTTTATGTTTGTATGTTACTGCTTCTAATGCATATGGCAATAAACCTAACTTTAAATTAAATGTAAATATATATATATATATATATATTGATCAGCACCTGGCAGGTCTGTTAGATTGGTTGCAGCGTACGGTAAATGCAGCAGTAACTTTGTGTCCTGCCATGAAATATCTTCTGGTTATCTTGTTGACTGATTTCACATTTCTTCGTTATTTGTTCAAATCATACCAAAGCAGTGACTCTATCTGGCACAGATGCTGCATTAATCATTCAATTAAGACCTGCGTTTGACTTTTTTTTAGTAAAACAAACAAGCACCAAATGGCTGCGCGATTACCTCAATCTGTCAGCTCAGCTGCTTGTTTGAAAGAATGAATCCTCAGTATTCAGTCCGTGAGATTACAGAGCATCCATTAGCGTTCAATCCACTGAAATGGACAACACGATCAGCACACATGAACAGGAGGATTGAGGCTTAAACTCATCATAGACAAAGATACAAAAAGGATGGGAGAATGTGCTGGATTTAATTACTCACATTATGGATACTCCTCCTCTGCATTTTAATATCTATCTTGAGATCTTTATGAGTGCGAGAAATAAAAGATCTTAGTGAACTTTTTGCCTTGTAGAAGCAAAATGATGTAGAAGCGTGCTCATGGAAAAAAAGAGGAAGGCTGAAGAAATAAAATACATAAATGAATAAAAACCGCAAAAATAAAAATGTGGTACAATTTGGAACATTGTCTTTGGAAATCTATTATGGTGAAGAACGTATTGCGTGACAAGAGAGTCTTTGCTCTTTGACTGGTTTATGTGTTTTGTTTTTTCCTCGTTCACTCACCTCAACTGGTAAATGTTGATTTAATAAATCAATAATGGCAATAAATAATCATCCTTGAATGTCTTTTTGTTGCTGGGGCCACAGGTGCTCTCAGTCATGGGCAGACTACTTGGATCTAACTTTACATCCGTATTTATTTAACTTTTCCCTCTTTGCCTCTGTTTCCCCCTCTTTTCTTTACTCTGACACCTTTTTATTATGGCTATTTTTAGTAGTGTTACTCTGCTTTTTATGTTTCTAATTACATATTCCCACCATATCAACATATATTCATGTATGTAATTAGAAATCTAAGTCTACCCCCAACCAAACATCACTTTTCACTCACATAATCCACTTATTACACTTGTTAATCTTTCTTTTCCTCCTGATTTCCTTTTATTCTTTTCATTTTCATTGATTTTCACATCCTGTACTTGTCTTGTATCTTCTAATTTTTGTGAAGTCACAATTTCATGTTATGTCGGCTTCTGTGTTGTGCTATTTTGAAATAAACAAGTGTTTTTAAAGAGAGAAAAACTCACAGTGAAGAGCGGTCTTTAATAATAATGAGAAGAAGAAGAATGTTCACTTGGATCCTGACTGCTGGTGAGATGCAGCTTGTCTGTCCTCTAGTGGACATGACTTATAACTACAACTAGAAGCATCTAATACAATACTTTGACTGCAGCCTCTGTCTCTGTAGATTATAGCCTGGTGCTGCTGTTGTTGCAAAGACTTGACATGGTTAAACACTCACACACATGGATGTTGTCCAGTACAACATATCGTTGGCACAATATTAAAGGGCGAGTGACAACGTGAATGACAAAAAAAAACAGATTTTCTAATTAACCTCTATCAGTAGAGGCAGATATGGTTTTATATGTCCATGTTTTGAGATAAATGAGATTCTCACAGAAGAGACTTTGAGGGTTTTATTGGGACTACTTCCTCTGTAGAGTAGTTCCACTGAAAATAAGATAAGATAAGCCGTTATTGATCCACAGAGGGGAAATGCAGGTGTTGCAGCAGCACAAGGACAGAAATAAGTACAGGTAAACAGAGAAGGTAAAAAAAATAATTAGAAGTATATAAAATGAAAAAAGAATAGAAATGGAAACTGCACAAGAGCAATTACACTAAAAATGACAAGGTAAGGGTGATGGATTAAAATGTAATTTCACAATTCTGTGAGAGTCACATATGAAATTCCAGTCATCTCTGGCCCTTTCATTGGAAGAAGAGACAGAAATGTCAGAGACAAATATGTCAGAACCTGCACACATAAAACCAAAACTATCATGACAAGCTACCACTAGAGGTTAAGGGTGGTCAGAAGTTCAAACCGGCAACACTCTCATCCACAAAATAACTCTTGCTACCCAGAAATATGGTTGGAAATGTCATGTTTTGAGGTTTTATTTTTACATGTGCACACTGAAGGCCACTGTATGAATGATATCCTGTTGGATAACATCCAGACACGGAGAGATCCTCTCTATCCAGAGTCAGACTGGGAGAGAGGAACTCACCCTGTGGGATCACCATCGACATCGATCCATGCAAACAGGCCGGGGTCAACAACACTGACCTGACGCCACAAAGCAGATCCTAAACATCACATGAACTCACACAGCACAGACATCAGCTGTAGAGTCATTCTCGCTGACTTTGTTCTTGAACGGAGCTTGAGTTTTGGTTTGTGATCATACACGTTTCCAAAAAAGTGATGAGGATTTCAGTCAAAATCATTAAAAGAGAAATATTGATCGTATAACTGACTGCCCCCTGATGAGGCGTGCTGCAGCCTGAAGCTGTGAGTTAATTGCTCGTGTTGCTGTGTCACGCACATGGGCTGAATTGGGTGAACACTCTGACAAACATAACTGCATGTGGAGTCTCTTACTATACTGCCCAAATTCTTAATACTGGCAGTTTATTATCAGGCTTCAGTGCTTGCAGATATCCCAGATCACAGCAGCTAAAAGGATCCAAATAAAACCTGTGATAAAGACTTTTTTTTGCACAGATTATTTCTCACCTACAGACCTGCAGCTCAGTCAAATAACTGTGTTTTTACTCAGTCAGACCCTGAACAACCGAGCTGTGTCTCCCAGTGCACAGCTGTCTGAGAGTCCCCGCGGCCCCCTCACCGAATCAATGTCATGCAGCAAGCGTT
Source organism: Maccullochella peelii (assembly GCA_002120245.1). Taxonomy (NCBI): domain Eukaryota; kingdom Metazoa; phylum Chordata; class Actinopteri; order Centrarchiformes; family Percichthyidae; genus Maccullochella; species Maccullochella peelii. Next base: position 38,376 of record LKNJ01001718.1, read on the forward strand.
AATACCCAAGGATAGGAAAGTCAGAATCAAAGTGGTAGTCATGGAAACAACCCAGGCATGTTTCCACCCACCAATCGATGAGGTTCTGTGTGTGTGTGTGTGTATGTGTGTGTGTGTGTGTGTGTGTGTGTGTGTGTGGTGGGCCGGATGTGGCGAGGAGAACCCCTGTCCCACATTCAGACACAGACCCCCTCGTCCTCCACAGCAGGGTAGACAGAAACTGAAATCCAGACACAGCGAGGACGGGCAGAGGAAGACTGTGACAAGATGGTGAAACAAGTTGTTCAAATGCGCGTTGGGATGCTGTTCTCGGCTCTCTGTCTGCACTTGGGGGCCGCTGCTGCAGGTAAGTTAGTGATCAGCGCTACTTCAGCTGCAAGCTCGCTCATAGTGGCTCAAACATCATGAAGCAGGATGGTGAATAGTTTGTAGTCTCATAGAGTTAGAATTTGAGACGAGTTATGCTTCATTTCAATGTGCTGCAACACAAAGAATTGTGGGTGTGTATGTCAGAGGCAATATTGTAAATGAATGCTTTTGGCTTTCAAACTAATGATAGTAATTATGGATGGATTTCTGTTGTTTTCAGTTGTGCATTTAAAGGGTCAGTTCACCCAAATTACAAAAACATAAGATACTGCTGTGAATAGTTTTTATTGGAACTACTTTCTACAAAAATAATACAATAAGGGACTGTGTGAATATTACCCTTACCATATAGCTAAAAGTTACATCATACATACATGAAAATTCACTTTGCCATATACGGAGGACAACAGTCCAGTCTCCGGATGTGGGTTTTATTATGTCCATTATATTAATAGCTAACAGAACCAAGAACAGAAAAGAGAGTGGCTGGAATATTTATCATTTTGTTATTTTTGCCATATTTTTTTTTTAAACTTCTAATGTGGCACCAGGGTCTATTCTATTGCTACAATAAGATATTAGGGTTTAAATTGGCGTACAGGTATAAATGACTTACACCAATTTACAGTTTGCTGTTGAATTATTATGACATGTTGGGGAGAGGTCTAAAGAAAATATTTCTAGCAAAGGCCTTTAAAAAAAAAGTGAAACAGAACATTCAGCCCCCCCCCAAATAATTTGTGTACAGTCCCTAATAAGGTGCTTGTTGGTGAAAGCTACAACTCACGTAAAAGCTGACAGACAGACTGCTCTCAACTGTTTACTATGACAAAGTGTTACAATCTCTAAATATTATGCCTTTTTATCTTAAAGTACAACATTTTTCTCAAAATGTTAAAATTTTATTCTCTTTATTTATTGGGTGAACCAAATTCTAGGCATTTGATCTTGGTGAAATATAAATTTTTTCGCTCAAACAAAGGAGATCTTTGACCGACTTACTACTACTGACTGCTGCTATGTGAACAGGCGGCACCAGGCTGTGTCTTTAGTCGAGGCTGCGCGTTAAAGGGAACATCACGGCCCACAACTGAATTTGTCGTGTTCTGTTTTTATCAGGGGGAAAGGAAGTGCTTATCATAGATTAGAAAGAGGAACCACACTTTGCTAATATGATTCAAGGCTCAGATCCCAGCAGTTACAATGTGCTATGCAGAGGGGACGAGGTGGAGGAGGGGTGGTGTGCTACAACCGCCTCAGCTGAGACAAAGCTTTAATTAAACGTGACCCACAATCCCTCATTATCCAGACAGTGAGTGCAGCTGGACTGATCAATGGCATGGATTTGGATGATACTGCCCCACTGAGACTGGAAATCACTATCTTGTTTTCCAGTCTTATATCTCTATGTATTCCTCCTCCTTTTCCCCTCCACCAGGCACGCTGAAAGTTGACGGGGTACAGGATGGAGGTGGCAGCGGCGGGGACACCATCAGCCACTCTCTGGCCCTGGTGCAGCGTCTGGAGGCCCTGCTGGTTCAGGGCAACGGCAGTGACGTGTCGCTCAGGGTGGAGACGCCCCACGCAGATGAGGTGAAGGTGATCCAGGCTCACTCGCTGGTGCTGTCCCTGCAGAGCCCGGTGTTTGAGGAGGTGCTGCTGAGCCGCAACAGCAGCATGCTGGTCCTGAAAGAGAGCTCCGACTGTGCTGCTGTGTTTGACAAGTTCATCAGGTGAGACAGGAGGAGGATATATTTTCATCTCAATATGAAGGAGATGTCACACTATATTTCCTTGAGAATCATATACACCCTCTGCTTCACCCAGTTTTATTGAGTTATCGCACCATCTAGAGGGATGAACTCTGTTACTGCAGGCCTACATCTGAGAGAAATCAATGATGAATTCAACATAAAACAAATTGACCAATCAGGGAACTGCTGGGTTGCTCAATAGCAGCTCCTGTGGTTTAGCAGTAAGACACTGAGGAGCCTGAGCTGCAACATCAATCGATAACAAAATCTATTTTTATCTCAAATGCTAATGAGGTTGAACTACAGTACACCTGCCTTTTGACAGGTTGTAAACTAGACCTTTTCACAGAATAAAAATATAATAAAAGTGTTTTTCACCTGTGACTTTTTGTAAGGAGCTGCTCTGAGGTTACTAAAGACAAGAGAAACACGACTCTTTAAAGCTGCACTAATCAATATTTTGACAAACTCACAGAGAATTATCACCCAACTCTGCATCTCTACAAAGTTGTTTAGCCTCTTTTAATTCATTGTTTTACAGCACATGTACTGTTTGGTTCAGTCTCACTACTCTTAAAAGTGTTATTTCCAGAAGCAGCAGGCAGTAGTTTTGAAGTATCAGATGGTAACTAACTAGCAACTAGCTGATGAACATGGAGGAGAATTTAGCGCCAGATATTTTTTTCAGGAGTTGGTGGAGACCAAAACAGAGCTAAGAGGAGAGGGAATATGAGACTTTCACTCGTCAGGTGGACACATACCTGCCAACATTTAAGTTTTAAAATAAGTGACGTCAGACAAACATACAAAACTTATGGATCCCTGAATGATGATTATTCATAATAAGGTTTGAGGGACATGCAAATTATGGGGAGGGCCCAAGGAGACAATGAAATACCGTAGAAACCCGGGGAAACCAGGAGTGTTGGCAGGTCTGGGTGCTCTGTCTGCTGGATGTGTAAATAGCCAACTGTTTGCTAACATGTTAGCCATAAAAACTTTATCAGGTGATAATGTAAGCTAGGGTTGTGTTTTCAGCTTGCTGTGCTGTTCTTTTGCCCCCAAGTGGCCAAAACTTAAGTTATTGCAGCTTTAAAATAGTGGCTCTTGATGTGGGTAAGACATTTTTTGAACAGCTGTTTTAGGTCACGTTCTGTATGTGATGCATGTTGTCATTTTACAGAAGTAAGTTCTAAAGGTTCATGTTGCGCTTCAAATGCACTTCCTCTCTCTGAGCAGGTATCTGTATTGTGGAGAGATTTCTCTGCGTCTGGACCAGGCCAAACCTTTACACAAGCTGGCCACTAAGTACCAAGTGATGGGTCTCCAGCAGGGCATCACCCAGTACATGACCCAGAATCTGGCCCGGGACTCCTCCTCAGGCCACGTGGCGGGCTGGTACGAGTACGCCCTGCAGACCGGGGACATGACTCTGAGGGACAGCTGTCTTCAGTATATGGCCTGGAACCTGTCGTCGGTGCTGCAGAGCGGAGAGTGGGTGACCATCAGCAGCCAGCTGCTCATGTCCCTGCTGCAGCGCTCGGACCTCATCCTGCAGAGTGAGCTGGAGCTCTTTGCAGCGCTGGAGGCCTGGATTATTCACAATGAGCCGGACAGTCTCACAGCGGAGAACGCTTTGAGAGCTGTGCGTTACGCCATGATGCCGCCACGGGAGCTCTTCCGCCTGCAGACCCAGTCATCAGTCCTGGCTCAGTATCAGGAGTCGGTGCGCGACCTGTTGTATATGTCTTACCAGTTTCACTCTGCGTCGCCACTGCACATGGCCAAATACTTTGATGTGAACTGCAGCCTCTTCATGCCCAGGAACTACCTGTCGTCAGTGTGGGGGTCACCCTGGATCATCAGCAACCCCACGCGAGATGACCGCAGCACCAGCTTCCAGACACAGCTGGGGCCCAGCGGCCACGACGCCAGCAAGCGGGTGACTTGGAACGCCCTGTTCTCGCCACGCTGGTTACCCCTCAGCATGAGGCCAATGTACACTGAGACGGGCGCCATGCAGCCGACACGTGTGGAGGGAGGGCGCCCTCGCATCATCATCACACCGGCCACGTCCAGCGCAGACTTCGCCGGGGTGAACTTCCAGAAGACAGTGCTTGTGATGGCTCAGCAGCAGGGCAAGATGGTGGTGAAACATGTCTACAACTTCCACCAGAGCACGGAGGAAAACGGGGATTTCCTGGCTGAAGCCGACCTGTACCGGCGGACGTGTGAATACCTCATCGATAGCTCCCTCTTCCTCCATATTGTGGTGAAGCCGCTGTACCAAACCCTCATAACCACCAAGAACTGACCCTCCACCCTCCTCTCTGAGCTACCTTACCTCACCGCACACAATCCAACCCTCTGAAGCGACATCTCACTCATATCACTTCACGGGGACGTGGATCTGAGTCCTCCTCGTGTGTGATGGTTGGATCATTTGTCTTGTCTTGTACAACTGCTGTTTTCATTGGGCAACTAACACACCAAAGCCTGTCTGAGAGCATTTTATAAATCATGCCGAGTGTAAAATCATGATTAAATAAGTCTCTTAAAGGATAAGTCTGGTGCTATTCTATATGTATATATATATATATATGTTTGTTTTTGTTGTTTTTTTACTGTCAACAAATGCCATGAAAAGACCAAAACCAACAATGACTACTAACAAGTATCGTCTGTGTATCCAAAGGCACAGAGGAATATATCTTATTCCTCACTAAATGTGGATTCATCCCCCGCTGAAAATAGTCCCCAACAAATGCCCTATTTCTTCCTGTTTGAGTAACATTTGATAAAAACTACAGTGCCCAGCTGTTTTAGGAAATGTATGAGGCTTTTGTAAAAATGAAACTATATATTTGTGACATGTTATTTAAAGATTTACGTCTTCAGTAGGAACCAATGCGCTTGGAGCTGAGAGCCACAGACAGGGAAGTCAGAACATACTGACACGCAGACCAACACATCGGTGGTTTTGGCCTTTTGGGATTTGCTGACAGTAAGATACATATAGAACATTGTCAGCCTTATCCTTTATGCTTGAGGTTCCTGTTCCTGCCACATTTTCTTTGTATTGTTTTTATATATTGGTGCTATTATACCCCATTTACAATTAAGGGGTCACAGAGTCATTCATCACCCAGTAAGCACTGATTTGGTGATTTGCAGTTCAAACTACATCTTGATGTCCAGGTTAAAACTGAGCTAAAATTGATCGAAAGTGAACCTTTATTAGACGTCTTGGTTACATGTAACAGCATTTTAAAGACTTAAAGACTGCTTCAAAGGGAAATACAGTCATTAAATGTTGTTGATGTAAAAAAAAAAGAAAAAAAAGTTCACTTTTCAACCAAATGCAGCCCAGTTTGAACCAAGATAAGACATGTTTTTGACCTGCAAATCACTACATCAGTGCTTACTGGGCACCAAATGTTCATCTCGTTGAACATTTTTACTTTTTACTTTTACTTTAGTCATAATACAAAACCACTCTTATAAGTCTCCACACCACAGTAGATGCCAGAGTTCCTTGTCATTAGTTCTTTAATGTGATTGAAGTGGTTACCTAGATTCACTGTTGCATTAACCTGACAATAAAGATTTTTACGAACGTTTTAAAAGTAAAGTGAAAATTGTCATGTGATTTTATGTTTTCATCAACTCACCACCAGATGCAAAAATAATTCATTAATATGTATTAAGGTATACACACAATTTTTTTTATCTTTATAATCTGTACAACATCCCTGGACTCTCAATACAGGTAAGTAAAAAACTCTTTTATGGGGGAAAAATAGAGGATGGAAGAGCAAGAGAGGAAGGATCCCTCCTCTGGGAGTTACAGACATAATAAAATGACAATAAGTTAGTTTTCTTAAAAATGTAAAAGTAGCAAAGATATTCCATCACAAACAAAAGTCCTGCATTTAGGAAATAAAAGTACATGTAGGAAAATGTACTTCAGTATCAAAAGTAAAAGTGTATTTTTAAAAAGGTTATAATATACTATATATTATAGGATTATTGTTACAGTTACATAAACATTGTCATTGTGATGAAGCTAATATTGACAAAATATTGATTGATATGCTTTTGAGCAGTGGTTAAATGGTTAAATGTGACTAAGTATAATTTTGAAGTACTGCTACTTTATACTTTGACTCCACTTCATCTCAGAGAGAAATATTGTACTTTGTAATAAATGTACTCTCACTACATTTATCTGACAGCTATAGTTATCAGTTACTTCAAAGATTAAGATCAGTTTATAAAATATAATGCATTAAGATTAAACTATCCAGCAGTATATAAAGTAATTCAAAATGGTCTCCACCTCAACCAGGTACAACATTAAAATGCTGCTTACACATGAATGCATCAGTAATAATATTCCAATAATATAATATATTCTAGTATATTAATTACTTTTACTTTTCATATTGAAAGTACATTTATCTGATGCAACATTTGTTCTTTTACTTACGGGAGGTTCATTATTAAACCGGTATTACAGCTTTTAAATGATCTGGATACTTCCTCCACACTGATCATATGTTTTGTATAAAGAATTCTTCATTTATAAAGTATTACAGCTGCCAGACAAATACAGTGGAGTGAAAAGTACAACATTTCCCAAGTACAAGTACTAAACAAATTGTACTAAAGCGGAATACTTGAGCTAATGTTACTTTTTAACACGGCAAGTATACTGTAAGCGCAAGTTCAAACAAAACCAGCGCTGACGTGCCAACAAGCCCGCTGCCTAAACGCTGTAGTCCTCCCCAGGACTACATTTCCCAGGATCCTCTGCGCTCCAAGCAGGAAGAACGTTCTCTCGCAGGGACTCGCACTGATCCAAGTTAGGAGCTTTCAGCTGCCAGCCTTGGCCCATCATGTAAGTGCTGCGGAGAATTCTTTGCAGTGCAATTGCAAAATTACCTCGTTTCCAGACGCCTGTGCGGGCTGTGCAATTGTAACACGGCTGTTTGCACGGACACGCACGCTTCGGACGCAAAACGGCTCCAAGTGCATGAAGATCGAGGCTTGTAGTTTGCATCTTTGTTGCACAGCAAGCCGCTGAAGCTCCAGTGCGAGGGCGATGGAGGGAGGGAGTGAGAAAGAAGGCAAAGTCTTTTGTGCTTCCCCTCCCCCTCATCAAAGCAAAGGGGAAATGTCTCAGCAAAAGGGAGGTAAGAATATTAAACCGATCTGTGCAAAACTACCGATATGCAATCACTGCTGCACGCTTTGCAACATGCACCGCTGCAGGTCGAGCACGGCTGGTGCATTTTAAAGTTAGATGGTTTAGAAGGGTCAGTTGCATTTCCTGTTTAAGATCTTCCCCTTTGCACAGTTCCTGGTAAGACGATGCTGTATGTACTCACTCAGATTGACGTTATTAGCAGCGTACTGGCTGGATGTTGAGCACAGGGCGCCTTTAACAGTCACGAGATAGACCAGGACACTGCAACTCTTTATAATAAACTCTGCACGAGTTGATGCATGGCGCAAGCACATTGCTCAAGGTAAATAATGAAAGCCATGTCGCGTGCAGTGCTAGCCTACATCACGTACGGTGTTTGGCGCAGGAGGGCGGCGTGACGTGACAACCTGCAGCTGTCAGTGGTCAAGTTTGAGTGTTAACTGTGTGCAGATTTATTTCTGCTTATGGCATAGAAAATGGAAATCTAATAATAGAATTTGTTGTGAGCATTTAAGTGGTGGTGAGTTCAAGAACGGGCTTGTTTAGGCTGTTAAAATGCAAGTCACCAAGCAAAAACTCCCATTCTGTCAGCTGCTGCTTCTGTCCGGGCAACTGGATATGTGTCAAACCCCTGGGTGCGTGTCTACTGATGTTTGGCGTTTTCCTCAGCATGCGTGTCACACTTTGACCCCAACTTTATCACCGCGCAGCAACAACAGCACGAGCTGTGGAGTAACGTCCCTGCAGCCTGAGAGCTCTTCAAGTTCATCAGTGAATGCAGCTTGCAGAGAGAAAACAGCTGCAGTGAAAGCAGCTCAGGCGTTTTTCCTCCCCCAGTTTTCCAAGAAGTCCAAAGTGAGGCTGCTTCATTGCACAACATGCAAAGCACACACACACACACACACATAGGCTCAGAGGCTGTACAGGTAGGGGAGAGAGAGCCCCTGACGGTCAGAGCCTCTCAGTGTTTATCTGGTACAGCCAATTGCCCACCCACCTACACAGAGGAACTGCCTTGTTGCAGCCAGTTCATCTTGTGATGAATAATGCACAGACATTGTTTTTGTTGTTGTTTGTAGATAAATGAGTCGCTTTGGGACTTTCCTGAGAGCAGAAGTGGGTTTCTGTTGTCATTCATTGAAGTTGTACGGTGCAGGAAACGGCACACGCACAGATCCAGTGCTGAGACCAATAATCGAGATTATAATAATGTAATATTCTACCTGTAAGATTATTACAGGTAGAATATTACATTCTTTCCCCATGTTTAAGTAGCAGTTTGAATTTAGAATAAAAGTAACAGCCTTGGTGCCAAACATGATACCTGAGTTTTGGTACCAATAAAAAAGCTGCAGTTACTAATATTTTTTTATATTGACAAAAGATCAGATGACTACGTGTAAAGTGACAGAGGTCACTCGTAGTGACGAACCCACAGAAAATTATCACCCCACTCTGCAGTTCTCCTCAGCTCTATGGAGCGTTTTAGTGTCTTTTAACTCATTGTTTTGGTTTTATGGCAAAAGTTTAACAGGTAGCTTCCAGCTGGTGAAGAAAGTGAAGCATTTGGGGGCCAGATATTTTTCTCAGGACCTGGTGGAGACCAAACCATAGCTAAAAGGAGAGTGAATATTGGACAGAAACATGGCTCCATATAAATGGTAATGTTGCTTTGTGTCTGCTGGATGAAGAAGAACACAAGAATTTCTGCATTTAACAAAAGAAACCAACGTTCTCTAATGTTAAATGTTCTCTAAACACAAGCAGCTGTACAAGAACTTTGCCTAAATAAAATTGAGTTAAATTTTGAATGAAATCAGGAACTATCTGATCAAAGAATAAGTAAACAAGATTATAAACCTGACCGGACATTTAAGAGTTTTTGATAGCCTGTGTAATGATCACATGTAGTTTGGTACCAAATAAAGGAACCAAACTACATTAACTGTTACTTGCAGCCCTAAACAGACTGTTCAACATAAAAGTGGTGTATAACTTTTGTACAAATCTGCAAAGCTAAAATAAGCAACATGTCCTTGTGTTTCAATAAAATCATGGCAGACTGAGCGAAGTCACTTCACCCTGCTGCTGCTGCTGGTTTCCTTCTATTCTCATATCATTTGGCACAGATGCACGTTAAGTCTCGCGTCTCCTTCTTGAGCCCTGTGAGGCCCGGGCAGTTTTTGCCCTCACTATTGTGCGCTGTACTGTGCTGAGTGCAGTAGTGTGCTCGGCTGGCCGATGGCAGAGTGACAGCGGCCCTCCCAGCTCGTGTCCCCCCGCAGCCTCGGCCGGCCCTCGCACCCCTGCACAAATGTCCCGTTTGTCATGCAAATGGAGGCCGCGTTTTCCGCTGCACAGATACTAAATTTGCTGTTTCGACGGGCCAATTGTTGGTCCAGTTCCAAGCCTATAGTGGCTTTTTTTGCTGCAATAACAGAGTTATTCAGTTGTTGGGGGGGTGTTGACTGAGTAAGCATACATGCATTCACTGCAGCAACTTGTCTGATGGTGAAAATTGCAACAATATTTAGGATAATTCCTGTTTTTTTCCTGCTTTGTCGCAAGTATGTGTGCAAGAAGAGGTGTATAATGCCATTGGGAGATATTACTGTGACTTCCTTTTTTGCAACAATGCTAAAAAGAAAAGTGTGCTGTGCTGAAAATGAGACACATAAATCCAGGCCTCTGTTCAACCTGGAGTAACCCTCCTGGTCGTGATGGCAGCAGGTTTCCTGATTTCGCTGCTGAAATGGGATGAGACTGGGGATGGCTATGAGGGTGGGGAAGGGAGGGGGGGTTACACCGTACCATAGCCTTGCAAGATAGTGGATGCAAATAATGTAATTTATTGCAGGTGGAGATTGATCTGCTCCATCTAATTGCAGGATGCATGTATACCCTTCACTCCAACCTGCAGCTCTTGTTCACAGTGTAGAATTGTCTGAAAAACATATAAAGACTGAAGCTAAATTTACTCTGCAGGGAAATCTATTTGCGCTACACTTGCGCATGCATTTGATGACTGTCTGGATTTGACACAGCAGTGTATGTCAGCCCAACGAGAATTTAGTCATTGCCAAACATTTCACTCCACATGTGGATGGTGATTTAGCAAAGTGGCTGCACTGGCAGCCATTTTCTCTGGGTTGATTTGTAAAACTGTTGTAATTGCGCGAGAGCAATCTGTAGCCACTTTTAATGCTCACATGACAGCAGCTTTTACACGTTTGCTTTTTTTTTTTCAAAGCACCTGTGTTTTCTACTTGTGTTGAATACAACAACTCATCTCCAGCTCCAATTAGCACCTCAGCAGTGATTGGAAAGAAAATGTATTTCGGTAAATTGGCGACTTATGCTCATTCTATATCTGTCTTTGTATGTGTGTGTAGAAAGAAAAGGGTCCCCTTAAAACACAGTGGAACATTTTATATGTGCTACTAGCAAGTAGGGCTGCAACTAAAGATTATTTGCATAACCGATTAATCTCTTGATACATGTTTGATTAATTGTTTAATGATAAAAAGTCAGAAAATAGTGAAAAATGCGATAAAGGTGATAAAGGACTTGAACAATCAATTTTCTATCGGTTGGCTAATTGTCATCTATAGGGGCAGATATAGTCCTGAAACAGACACAGTTCTGTTTGTGCTACATTGGGTGTTTGCATACACGGACGGACATGTTCTCCCATGTTGTCTTGACACAGACCCTCAGGGCCACGTGGATGTGGAAAGTATCATTTGAGCTCATGTCTGTGTTCTCAGATCCATTACCAGCTGCATCAGTGACTCGGTTTTCTAAGTATTTTGCAGTTTAAGGCCTATTTGTTGACCATCATGAGTGCGAGGGACACTCCGTTTCTCACAGGCGGATCCACTAATAAATGGACCTGGTGCATTATGTAGCCTGTCTGCTAATGTGACGGCATTCGTTTCAGGCTTGAGTCAAGTTGGAAGTGTTACGGAAATGTCACTACGTTTGACTGAGTCAGTTAGCCGTTGTGACTTTTACAGAAAAGTGACTTGGATGCGTGTTCAGATGTCGCGTCTGAAAGGGGCCTGAACAGAATGATGCTGGATTGTAAAACAACAATAAAAGTTTGGCTCCTGTGAACTGATTCTTGACTTTCACATGTTCTTGTTGCCTGGCAGTAAATCAGGTGAGCGGTATAATATGTGCAGTGCCTGGTCCCAAGGCTCCTTTACATTGTGTGGTTTCAGAATCACCTTTATTGGCCAAGTGTGTTGACACATTCAAGGACTTTGACTCCAGCTCACATAAGCTCTCAGTGCACAGGGCACATTTACAAGGATGATACAAACGCAGACATACAGCTAAAAAAAAAAATCAAGCTATCATATACAGGCACGAGCTGGACGACAGATTGTTTCTGTGTGTACAGCGTTGTGGCACAGGAAGTGCAAGATTTTGAAATGTCCTAAACGGTGGTCCTGGTCCATGAACTGCCGCTACGACCTGAAGCTGATCCCCCAACACTCGCCACTTTCTGCGAGTATCCTTCAAGTTGAGCCGAGCGCGCAGGAAGTGTAGCGTGAGCCGGTGACATGATTCCCAAAGGAGCTTCCAACAGCTGTAACCTAAAGGAGCTGCCATCTTTGGAAGTGTAGAGTATCTCACAAACTGCCAGAGCGGTCGGAGGGGGCCAAACAGCCCAGAGCTCCGGCTGGAGTTATTTTCAAATCTCCACCCTCCCTGCCTCCCTCTGTGCTGCTCTCTGTGTTGCTGTCTTTTCCTGTCCTTCCTTGTGTCACTGGTTTGCGGCTCACTGCCTCCCACCGTCTGTGATTGATCTATCTTCCTCTGGCTCTGTGGAATTCCATTGAGGAACTCTTGGAATTGTTGGAATTCCAGCCGGAGTGCATGTGTGGGTTAGCAGCAGGCCTCGTGTGTCCCCGTGATCCAGGGCTCATTATCACGCAGGCCGCGGCCGGCCGTCACCTGCCCTCTCACACCGAGGCTTTCTGTGTGCACTCTCTCTCTCTGTTTCTGCCCTGCAAATCTCCCTGTCAGCATTATTTTCTTTCCTTTCACTGCTCACAAACTGACACGCGTGCATGACGAGGCTGATTGCATGCTCATATCGGGTGTGGCAGAAACTGGGAGCGCAGACACCCATCTCCTGTGGCCTCTCTCTGGCATTTTACTGCATACTTGAGCTCATGTGCTGCTTTTAATTAACCCACATTGTCGACCACAGTACGCAAGTTTGATGCTGAGCTCAGCAAGAATAAAGGAAGGAATTGTGTATTTGAGTTATGCAATGTAATCTGGAGAACTTCTGAAATGGGATATTTTTAGATTGCTCACCATGTTTCCTAGTCAGCTTGGTGGAAAGTAGCTAAGTACATTTATTGTACTTATGTACAGCCAGAGGTACTTGTACTTTACTTGAGTATTTCCATTTTATGCTGCTCGATACTTTGACGTTACTGCTTTTCAGAGGGAAATATTGCACTTTTTACTCATATAAAATATGATGCAATGCTATAGGTTAAGGACTAGCCAACAAGTGGTTCAAATCTGCTCCACCCCGACCAGCTGCAACATTTAAACGCTCCTTACATGCTAATGCATCAGTAATAATGTAATAGTATACTGTATATAGTTTTAGTGCTGAAACAATTATTCAGTGAGAAAATGAGTCACCAGTGATTTTAATAGGCGATAACTTGCTTAAGTTATTTTAAGAGTCTACCGCCGAGCTAAGCACAGCAATGCTTTGAGCTTAATGCTAACGTCAGCATGCTAACATGCTCACAGTGACAGTGGCTACATGCTGATGTTTAGCAAGTATGATGATTACAATGTTCATCGTCCTAGCTTAGCATTTTTTTGGCTATTTAGCCTTAAACACAAAGTATGGGAATGTTATTAGTTTAGAGTTTGACCAGACGGTGGCGCTAGATGGACACCAGAGTGATAAGGATTCATCCTCTGAGGACCATGAATATCTGTACGAATGTTCATGTCAAACCTTTTAATGGGGAATTGCAATAGACATTTTTTTTGGACTAACACATTCATCAATTAATAAAAAAAAAACAATATTCAACAGATTAATTAATGATAAATAATCCTTGCAGCCCTGTATTATATATGATAATAATATAACAGTGAAATGAGCCATTCTGCATAATAAGTACTTACTTTTCATACTTACGTACATGTAGCTACTGAAACTTAACATACTTTTACTAATGTGCAATTCTGAATGCTGGACCTTTTTATTCTAATTGAGTATCACCGAATCCCCCAGTGTTTTGCTTGATTAATCAATAAATCATTTGGTCTATAAATGTAGAAAGGTATGGGAAATGTCTTGTTCTGTCCTGACCAACGCTCCAAATCCCAAATGTATTCCATCTACTGTCAAAGATGACTCAGAAAACCAGCTAATATTTACATCTGAGAAGCTGAAACCAGTGAATTTTTGGCATTTTTACTTAAATGTGACTGAACTGATGAATTGATTATCAAAATTGCAGCTGGTGATGACTTTCTGTTGATCGATTTATTGAGTAATTGTTTCCGCTCTACTTTTACTTTAAGTCAAGGCTCTGAATACCTTTCCAATCATTGCTTTGTGATACAAAGCAGAGCACATGCTTATTCTTGCCAGCCACATAGATTACATAATCCACTGGCCCTCCGACACCCCCCCACCACCACCCCCACCACCTCCTCTCTCTTCCTCACACTTCCCGTCTTTACTCTTCTCTGTTGGCTGAGACATGTTTGACACTGAGCTGCATGTCAGTTTGATTTGCATGCCTGGCTCCTGCATCACCACCACAACATGCAGCACGCCAATACCTGCCTGTCGTGACTTACTGCACTTTACATACAAATCTGTTCCTGCAGCCCACAGTATTCGTGTTGGGACGGCTGTGTCTCGCCCGTGTGTGTCTATTAAAGGGGAAATGCTTTGTGCGTGTTAATATGCGTGCTGAGGTTCGGAGAATAAATCTGTCGTCTTCCTTTGAGGAGCATGCTGCCTCTTGTCTCGTGATCTCAGTGCACTGAAGGCTGTAAGGCAGAAGGTTTTTCAGTCGGTGTTCCCACTCATGGAGAAGAGAAAAAGGATGCCGTCGCTTCGCTGTAATTACACAGTGAATCTTTTGTTCTGACATTGTTTGAGGTCAATCATCTGACAACGTTTCCACTTCTGGTTAATGCAAATGAAAGTATTTATTGATCCTTTCTCTTCATGTGGAACCTGTAGTTACTTCTTGGTCTTGGGGGTTGTGTTTTCCATCCCGTTTGTCAGTGAGCCGGTTAACTCATAAATCACATTTCAGCGAAATATGGAGGAAATTTAGACCACAGGCCAAGAGGAACTGATTAGCTCTTGGTGTGGATCTGGATCTGTTAGTGCAGAGCCTGGAACGTGTCAAGGAAAAGGCCTAAATCGTTCTCTCAAATGTATTATTTGTGCACACCGATAAAGAATATTGTTGACATTTTAAAGTTTAAGAGAAGCATATCCACATCTGTCTTCCAAAATCAAAAGGAAACATTAAGCATTAAACCCAAGTGGCTCATTTACATTCGGTTGTTCACTTTAACTGTTCATTTTGCACTCGGTGCCAAGTTTTTTGTGACTACTCCAGTCTGTTAGGGAGCAGTGTTAGCAGCAGTGTTTTGGTATTCAGGTGCCTGCAAATACTGCATTTCTTCATATTAATATAATTGGTTATCTCCTTCAGTACTCCTGTCCTGGTCCCTGGTAGTTTGGTTTGGATTTTGGTCACAGATATGTGAGTTAGATTATTCTGGCCGGGCCAGTATGGGCAGATATTAGCTCATCGCAGGCATGTGAGTATCGGTGTATACGTCAGCTGAGGGGTAAGAAGAAATCAGTACAGAAATGAAAGATACTGTGTGTCTAAAGGCATTCATTTGTCCTCCAGAGAACATTGACAACATTAGTTTTTAGCTGTAAATGTTAAAAGATTTTAAAAAGTGGAATTTTTAAATTCTTAAATGATGATTTTGGTATCAGCTTCAAAAGTCCAGTACTGGTCATCTGTAACGTGGATATATTTGTGTTTTCTTTCACCTCCTTTAAACGTACCGGTATTCTCAGGATTGTAGAAAGTTATGTTCTGTTACTTTGTGAGAACGTGATTGTTGATTTATTAACTTTTGTGCACAAATTTGTTTGTTTTTTCCCCCATGACACCTGCAGCGCTCTGTACATTAGCCTCCCGTTGGTCCTGCTCATTTTGACTATTTGCAAATGTTTTTTTTCACCCTTCGTATAAATTTCATCCATTCTCCAACAGACCTGGTACAAAACATTGGGGAAACGCCTGATGATCATTTCTATTATCAATTAATCTGTTGATTAGTTTTATGAATAACTGACTAATCGTTTGGTCCATGGTGAAAAATGACCATCACGAAGAGATTAGGTGATTATCAGAATTGTGGTTGATTCAGTTTCTGTTAATCAATTTAATCAGCTAATTATCTTTCAGCACTTCACCAGAAATGAAAATGACTCATTTGGTTGTTGACGTGTCAAATTCTTGCAGGCGTGGCCATTTGACAAAAATGGCCACAAGTCTTGAACATGTTGCAGCTGCAACCAAGTAAAGCTGACACACATACATTTTAACTGTAAATGCCTTTGTGTGTGTTTGCCATTTATAGCACCACTACAGCAACATGATACGTTTCAATGGCTACAACTTGGAGGTCGTAAGTCTCACTTCAAATTTTAAACATTTAATCCTGCTGTCAGCCAATCAGCATGGTTTTCTGCTGATTGACATGCAGATGAAAAATATCCAGACACTTTATAGTATTAAAGTAACACACTGAGAGGATTGTGCAGACTCGGTGCAGGTGCTCTTCTCTCTCTGGGTGTGTTCTGGGTTTCAGTGTGTGCTGGTTATGGAGCTGTTAGCAGAGTGTTGGTCTCCAGTTACCATTGTTGTCTGTGTAAATGCATGTAGGAGGGGCTCAAACTGACATTTTAGTGCAACAAAGCTGCTTTGGAAAGTGGAGACCAGGAGGCAGGCAGCAAGAGGCCGCATAGCACAGCAGTGTCACACCCTGCACTGTTTGAACAAACCAGGACACACCAGACGCACTGTGTGTGTGTGTGTGTGTGTGTGTGTGTGTGTTTGAGTGATATGCCTTCAGGACAGGTTTTTGACTGACAGCTGCGTCCACAGCTACATGTGTTTGTATTTCCTCACAAGAAAGCGATGTGAGAAATTCCAGTTATTCCTCCAGCTCCGTTCCTCGTCTTTCGAGGAGACACACCTTCAGTTTTACTTTTAATAGCCTGTTATGACATCAGAGGGCGGAGCACAGTGGGGTGACTTTAAATATTACCTTGAAGCGTTGTGCGTCAGCGGCTCAGAGCGTCTCACACACACGTTTCCAAGCATTCGCAGGAGAAAAAAAAAAAGGACAAAGTTGTTATGCATCAGAGGCGGATCCAACGTGGCTGCCCCTCCTCCTGGTGTCACCTTTGTCAGAGTGGCAGCTCTGCGTGTATGTTTGCTAGAACAAACTGACTGGGTTCAACTGCTACTAGCCGGTCTGAGGAGGACTGAGCCAGATGCTGTCTGGAGACGAGGCAACCAGCCACACACATGTGCGCAGTAACACCCTTATGAACCTGTGACGCACCGCTAACAAGGCGCCCAGCCATTAAACCATCAGTGCAGCATCTCCAGATGGAGCGAGCACACCTGGGCTGCCAGACTACTACTACTACTACTTCTACTACTTCTACTACTTCTACTTCTTCTTCTTCTGCTTCTTCTGCTTCTTCTTCTTGCTCCCAGCGCCTGTTTAATTCAATTAGGATCTGGAGTCACTTGCTTCATCCCACCGTAAGTGTTGACGATGAGACGGAGCTTCGTTGGTTGCTGCAGTTGCTATATCAACAGGACGTTTTTAAAAAGCTGCAGACTGGATGTAACACATACTGTTCTGTGTTGGTCCTTGTTTAGAGAGAGAGATGGCTGCAGGAAGTTTGAGTCATTTTGCATCAGTGGGAGTTTTTGAAGTGCCTGATGGCTGTAAGCTCTGGACAGAAGCAGTGAATCCTCAGTGTTGTTGAGTGCAGATACACGGAGTCAGTGATTCAGCACACAACGAGCACTGACTCACTCTAAATGTTAATAAGGTTTGACTGAAGTTTCCCTTTTCTTTAAACTTTAAATGAATTAGCTTTGGTCGTCATTTCAGTTGTAAATGGACAGAAAGTTCCGGTTTACAGACGGCACACTCTGCTGTTGCTGAAGGGAGAAAGAGAGTAGGAGGTTGACCAGGAAGAAGTCTGATCAACTGATCTCTCATCCTGAGCTATGTTAAGAAGTTAAGTATGCTTTCATGTTCTGGTATGCTCGGCTGCCAGCGAGACCGTCCTCTCTGGAGTCTCATCAGTCTGACTTCACTCAGACCAAACTATTACAGAGGTTTGCACCAACACGGAGATGCCGGTGCATTGCACACAGGCGAGTTACACTAAATCAATTCACATAAAAGAATCTGCAACAATTTGCATAATAGATTAATCCATAAAGTCATCTTTCAGTCAAAGATGCCAAACTTTTCATGGTTCCAGCTTCTCAAATGTGAGGATTTTCTGTCTTCCTCTGTTTTAGTGTGTTTGAGTTCTCTGGGAGCAAAACAGTTAATCGATTAATGAGACAGATAACACTGTCAATTTATCAACAGAAACAATAATCGATTAAGTCTTTAATCAAGCAAATATAATCATGCTTTAATAAAAAAAATAAAAAAACATGGTTCCAGATTCTCAAATGTGAAGATTTGCTGCTTTTCTCTTTTAAAATCTTCGTAAACTGAATAGAGTTTGGTTTAAAGGATTGAAGATTCCTGCTTGGCTCTGGAAACTTGTGATTTTCACTGTTTTCTCACATTTTATAGAATAAATGATGAACTGATGAATCGGTGAAAAAGAATCTACAGATTAATCGATAATGAAAAACATTTTTAGTTGCCTCCTTAAATTCTTTGTACATTTATTTATATATATAATGATATTGTAATCATTTGTGGAAAATCAATTAAGAATCTGTTTTTGGAAATCCAAATAAAAATCCAGTATTGATTTGCAGCATCGCTCACAAAGGCCTAACACAACCAGAGATATTAACAGGACATAAACAGTGAAATGTGTGACGTCTCGTGGTTTAATCGACCCTTGAAGGCTTTTGTCTCCATTTTCTAACGATGTCCTGTGTTTCGTGTGTTTTCAGGAAAGAGGAAGCCGGTGCTCAAGCTCTCCAAGGAGGTGTTTGAGCAGCCTCCTCCCGCCGCAGTGTAAGTTTACAGTCACGCTTTATCACATGCAGTGCTTATATCCTGTGTTGCACAGACCTTTGTAGACCTGACTGCTTTTAAACCAAATCAGAATGCTGAATATGTTAAATCTGACAAACAGCAGTAAACAGGAGAAGGAAGTTAAATTATGCTAAGATATATTGTTACGTCAGCTTGTCCTGGATATTGTAACTTGAGCACAAACGTGACTGTAAAAGTATTAATTTCACACCTGATGTTTGTTTGACTTTCTACAGATTTATTGGCACATTTTGTTCATCATCTCCTCGTTCTTGCAGATGCTCGTAGAGCAGCAGAGCCCAAAATAATTCTGAGCTGCAGAAAGACGAAATGTTCAGTATGTCTTAACGTGAATCATCTTCATTGAGAAACCTGCAGCAGCAGAGGCGTTTTGGTTTCAAGCCAACTTCATATGAAATGTCAGAGTCACACTGTAAATAGAGTGTTTATTTATTATACAGTATTGAATTACATTTTTTTATTTTTTTTATTTTTAGTTTCATTTAATTTCTTAATTACATTTTTTACATTTATTTGTTTTTATTCTTTTTAGAGTTTATGATTTTATTCATTTTTAAAATGTAAAAACAATTATTTTATTTTATTTTTATTTTTTAAGACCATGAGATGAGGTTGAAAGCTCCTGAAAATGCTTTTAAGTGGACCTCGAGTTAAGTTTTTTTTGGTCAACTTTAGTAATATCTTTTCAAAAACAATTTGTTTGTCTGTTTTGTTGAGTTTATTTGTATTTTCTGCTCCTGACGTCGTCCTCTGGCTGATGGAGAACGGAGACATTTACATTTTCATTTTCATGTTAGTCCTGCATTGGTGATTTCCCCTGAGATTTTTCTAACATTTACTCTCTGCTTTACTGTATTATTGTTATTTAACGAGTTTCTATGTAATAAATAAAGTCTGCCTGTGTGTTTCAGACCCCCCAGAGATTTGGACTCGAAGGCTTGTGTAACCATCGGAGAGAAGGTAGTTTTATTTCTTCGACTCATTTTTGGATCAGGACTTATTTACTTTCATCTTTGCACCTTTCCTAATCCCATTCAACGTTTATATTTTTAACTCTTCACTCTTCCTCCCAGCGTAGTTTCGGCTTAGTAAGGTCCCTCGCTCTCAATCCACAGAGGTTGGCTTAATCAAGGGTCTGTTAGCTGTAAAGAATGCCCCGGTGAACATTACGGCCGAATTGAACACTTGTGATCGTGGGGAGACTGGAATGCCTTTTATTGCCCGTCAGGCAGTAAAAATATTTATTTTAAACTCATCAAATAAGTGGAATTTTCCATTGGCAGAGGTGCCTGCTTTTTCTCTGCTCCAGTTGGCCAGAAGTCAAAGTGAATGATTTTTTTTTTTTTTTTCCTTGAATGTAAAAAATTAAAAGGATGTTTTGCGTCTTGCTGCACCGTGAAGGAGACTGTGTTTAGTGATTCAGAGCCTCTTGACATTTTGCAGTGTAGCTGTGCATGTTCTTTAAAACCGAGGTGAGAGCAGTCAACCATCCTGTTCTCATTATCTGAATCCTCTCTTCCTGTTTCCTCTGTCATCACAGCTCCATTCATGTCTGACAAGTGTTTTTATCCGCCTCTCATGGCCTTCTTCTGTTGTTGTGTCCGGAGCAGAATTTCGAGGTGAAGGCAGATGACCTGGAGCAGATCGGCGAGCTCGGCCGAGGAGCGTACGGCGTGGTGGACAAGATGAGGCACGTGCCCAGCGGCCTGATCATGGCTGTGAAGGTGAGTGAAGGACGGTCCACTCTCGTGCTTTCACACTAAAGGTGTTCGGTACATGGACGATAGAATCAGACAGAAATTCGGCCTCCTCGATCTTTTCAGTCAGCACGTTTACATGCACTTAAACTCACGAACAAAAAAGGATCTGGTGCAGCAGAACCAGAGATATCCTCTTTTTTATGCCACACATTGTCCTTCTTCCTTGTCAAAACCTGATGCCTACATTACCCACAATGCAAATCGACAGTTCGGTCAGAGGATCAGCTGTGTTATGCTAGTAGCGGCTAATGTAGCCTTGAGCCTGTAGCCTGCAGCAGAGATGAGCAGCGGGCTGCAGAGGTCCGGTCAGCTCACTTCTTTCTGACTCCAACAGCCCCAGCCGACGCTGACTCGAGTGACATCACTTGAGGACATTTCTTAAAAAATTTTCACATATGCAGTCGTTAGTTTCTCAGTGAAAACCAGGTCATGCAGGTCATCTGAATGTAACAAAGACACAAATATTCAGCAGTGGAAACTTCTGGAGGCTATTTCGTGTTAGTTTCACTTTTAGTCTTTATTATGGAATTATTTGAAATGCAAGAACTCTCGATTGCACAGCGACATTGACCCGGTCTGCACAGCTGCATATATTCAGTTTTTCTTCACATGTTATGAAGTGCTACAAACAATCATGAAGGAGGATTGTGTGTCGTCTCCCTCTCTGTTGTTTTGAACCTGTCGTCCACCCTCAGAGGATTCGGGCCACCGTGAACACACAGGAGCAGAAGAGGCTGCTCATGGACCTGGACATCTCCATGAGGACAGTGGACTGTTTCTACACAGTCACCTTCTACGGAGCACTATTCAGAGAGGTAACATATTAGAGCCTGCACTTTAGGGCTGTGTATCAAGCCTCAGTACATTTCTAGTACCAGCTGAAGTTGGTGCTGTCAGCTACGAAAAGAAAGCCTTGAATGTCTGGTCATGTTCATAATCCTGTTTACTTCTTCTTTGCTCAGGCAGGTTATGTTATTTTACAAATTTTAGAACATTTATTTAGATAAGAACATTTAAGAAGTTTGTCTTCTTTTGTGAACAGAAAAATGTTGTTTTGTAGAAAAAAAATGTCATATTTCTCAAAATAAGATATGAAAACAAGTCTTGTTCTGAAACTCTGTTTTATATCTGCATTAGTATGAAAAAATGTTCAAACAATATCCAACCCTACTGATGGATACAGGATTTTAGCTGCCAATATTGATATTTAAAGATATTAAAAATCTGAAAGTAAAATATCAGCCGATGCTCTTTTTAAAAAAACAAACCATAAACACATAATATAAGCTGCTGTGACGGAGGTATGTCTGAGGTCATGCGTGTCTCAGGATTGTTAACTTTGATAAAATGCAGCAAATCTGTCCTGTGAGACAGACGAGAGAGCTGCGGGATGCTTCGAAAAGCACAGCCTTGAGGTGACACATTGTCCAGTTAAACAGTAAACTTTATTATCATAAATGACAGTAACAGTGAACACAGTAAAAACACAAAGATGTTCATCTTTAATTTAGAAAAATGAAATCTATAAATGCAGCCTATAAAACATTTAACTTACATTTTCCTAACTTCATGTTTAATGTAAGTTTGTGTTTTTATTTTTACTGCACTGTAATGTCTTTATCATATCTGCCTATATGCCAATGTTTATTCTGCCTGTGTTTATTCTGATATTGCTGTATCTGTGAAAAGCCGACATCAGCTGATATCCGACAATGTATGTGTAGTTCAAATCTGCGTCCATTGTTGACTTGCAGCAAAACTAGCACCACCAGTGTGCACTGATGACGAACACCTCTGAAGATTTTCGGATGCAGATAACTTCCTGCAGCAGTGAGTGGATGTCCAGGATTTCCTCGCCGTGACTAAAACACAGAAAAATCTGTGGCTTCCCGTCTGTCTGGAATGCGTCCTGGCGCTTTGTGTGTTGCCGTTTTTCCTGATCTCTCTCCAAATTGTGTTGCCAGGGCGACGTCTGGATCTGCATGGAGCTGATGGACACCTCCCTCGACAAGTTCTACAAGCAGGTGATTGAGAAGGGCATGAGCATCCCCGAGGACATCCTGGGAAAGATCGCCGTCTCGGTGGGTTCACTCCAAACACTTTTAACAGCACGATGTGAACGATTCAAAATAAATTCCAAATGACATACCTCCCGTGAACGCTCAGCTCATTTTAGCTTAATATCTGTTATGTAACTCTCATTTGCTCATTAATGGGCTTTGTTATTACAGATAGTAAAAGCTTTGGAGCATCTGCACAGCAATCTGCAAGTCATACACAGAGGTAAGAGCCTGAGTGGAAACACATTAAACCTCTCAGAGACAGTGTCAATATCCACTTCTGTGATGCATCATCACTCAGCTGCACTGAGCTGCTTTCTTTCTTTCTTTCTTTCTTTCTCTCATTAAAGGACCATACCAGCATTTTGCACGTTTTAGCCCATTAACTAAAAGTCACGAATGCTGCTGCGTTATATAAATTTGGCTCTTTTTTCTGACCTTTCAGGCAGCCATTGGTTTCCATTCATTTCCGTATGATATTAAAATCTATCAGCAGTCTCTTGAAACCAGCATGAGTCATGTAGTCCATCACAGTGAACATGAGGTCTAAATTTATTTTTGTCAGTTACATTATCGTGTTGATGTTAAACAATGCAGACTTTTCCAATCAATCTCCATTTAAAGCTGCACTTATCAATATTTTTGCATGAACAATGGATTAAATAATGTGTGTAGCTCTACATGTTTTAGGGTCTTTCAGCTCATTGTTTTGGGTCCCCCTCAGCGATCTAATCAGCAGACAGACACCGTTATCAACTAGCTGGTGAACATAGTGGAGCATTTAGCAGCTAAAGAGTCAGATATCTTGTGTGTTTTATTTTGGACGTCGGTTGAGACCAAACCACGGCTAAAAGATAATGAATGATGAAAACTGGACGTGCAGAAACAGTGCTCCAATTTTACTGATAGAAATGATAAAACTATGAAAATAAGACCCAAGTTAATCATGCAGCACTAATGTGACATTGACATTTAATGCAGATTTGGGGTTCATTCTGATGGATTACACAACGCAAGCATGTTTCTGGAGACTACTTATTGATTTTGTACCATAAATGGAAATCAATGGCTACTTGGATAGATTTCTAAAAAATGCATCCAATAAACAAAAACTGTACAGCATTATTTGGAAATGGTCAGCAAAAAGTCTACATTATTTTACACATTGTTATGGTCATTAAAGGGTTCATCCTTCCTGTGTCAAGACCAGCCAGCAGCGGCCATGTGTGGCTGTGTGGGCCTGTGTGGCTCTTGTTGCATCAAAGCTCCATGTAATCATTCAGAAAGATTATAAGTGACGAAATTAAAGTCACACATTTGGTCTTTACCAGCGACCACAGCGCTGTCAAGTGTGACTGCTGAAAACAATACAGTGGCTGCACATAAACTGGAACTGCTGACTGCTGTGTCGTCTTTCTCTCGCGATGTAGATGTGAAGCCCTCCAACGTGCTGATCAACACTCAGGGCCAGGTGAAGATGTGCGACTTTGGCATCAGCGGCTACCTGGTCGACTCTGTGGCTAAAACCATGGACGCGGGCTGCAAACCCTACATGGCGGTAAGCAGGAAGACGCCAAATGAAAAGTCATGTGATTCAGTGTGCTGTGATTTAACTGTTTCACATCTGACAAACCTGACGCTTTATTTTAAAGTCCAACTGAAGTTATCCTCAAAGTGATATTCAAATTTATTGTCAATAATTTTCTGTAGCCTTTAAAAACATATTTGCACTTCTGACTGTAGTTTACCAGCTAAAGAATGAGGACCACACCATCTAGCATCTAAACTGACTTATCAGTTGTTTAAGATAAGGTGCTACACAAGATATGTGTCCATGCTAGTGGATAATAAAGAGACATTAGCTAGAATATATTAAAGAGTCAATAGCTTAAATCTGTGTTTGCTAGCTTGCAGTCTTCTTCTTAGCCTTCTTTGGCGCATTGCTACGTTTCTTTTACAGCTGTCGAATTAGCATGAAACTGGGAGCAGGAATGTATATTGTGTCGTCCACATGCTTGTGCATACATGTGCGTCCAACATAGCAAATGACAATGAGAAAACAATGTGATGGTGTGAAAGGAATCGCTTGTCATAATGAACAGAGAATTATCACCCGAATCTGCAGCTTCAGCTTCAGTTTAGCTGTCTGACCCACAACTTTACCGTTCTGGTTCACTCTCACCACTCTCATTTTTCAGCAAAGAGCTCTAAAACCCACTGTGCACTATCTGCCCAACACCAACCAGCAGGTAGAGACCAGCTGGGGAACACAGTGGAGCATTTAGCAGCTAAAAAGCCAGACATTTCCCTGAGGTGTTGGACTTACATCAGGTGGACAGAAAAACAAGTCCAAATGCTAACTGTATAAATCATCAACTGTTTGCTAACAGGTTCGCCAACTTTAAAGGTATGTCAGTGTTCACAGATTGCTACTGGTGCTCCCAAGTGGCCAAACAACTCATTGCAAGTCATTGCAGGTTTAAGCTTAGTTTAAGTAAGACATGTGATTTACAGGGATGATTTATTAGCTTTAGCAGAAAAAAAAACATGCAATTTAATTTCATTTGGACTTTAAGAGTTCTTTGACTTTATCCAAAGTGTCATTTTATTTAGATAGTAGCTCTGGACCATAAATGATCCAGATCCAGTTTGCGTATCACAGCTTTGGTTGGATTTGACCACGAGCCACGGGCCTCGGCTCATCAGTAGACGGGTGAACAGGTTCACCTCTCTGTCTCTCATTATTATCCACACATTTAATGAGCCGGTTACTTTTTACCGTGTCTGCTCTGCTGCTGATTGGCTGAGTGGGTTTTAGGGCCGGGTTAGCGCTCAGGGAACATAGCAGTCTGTGTGTGTTCAAGAAGTTTAGGACGACAGGGAGTGTGCAGGTCGTCCTTGACAACCGCTGCCATAGGTGACATCATCTGACCTTCTGTCCCGCAGCCGGAGAGGATCAACCCCGAGACGAACCAGAAAGGCTACAACGTCAAATCGGACATCTGGAGTTTAGGAATCACAATGGTAAATCGGCTTTAATGACTTTTTATTTTTCATTTCAGTGTGAATCTACATTGGAAACTTTTCATCTCACTCACATTTAATTTCCTTAAATCTCAGTTTTTCTAAATGTCTAAAAAAATAAAAGTATCTGAAAGGTAAAAAAGATTCAATATGAAAAAAGAAACCTGGCGTTCTATGAGGCATGGGCTCTAGACATCGTAGTGTCTAGACGTTTATTATGAGTTGTTAAATATTCATAGCTTTCTCATTTGCACATTTCCAACTCAGACCAGAGAATATTTTGGCTTCAGCGATTCACCAATCTACTGTAATTCCCTGTCATTTGAACCCGGCTCGTCCTTTGGTTCCTGCATTTACAGATGAGCAGCAAATGTTCCAGCACAAGTCTAATTTGGATGGTAATAAGAGTGCTAAATGTTTGGTTGGGTAGAGGAGAGGGGTTTTAAATGATAGAGGTGAAAGGAACAGTTTCATTATGAGTTCTGAGTGGTGGCAGGGAGTTTTTTTTATGTCTTAACGCCAAGATATCATCAGAACTGGACAAGACAGAGTGAGCAATCAGTGTGTCGAATCAAACACACTTTGGGTGATTTTGGGAGCGTCTCTTACTCCTCTAGAGCTCTACTTAAGAGCCTGGACAGTGGAAACTAAAATAACTCCAAAGTGAAGCAGTTGATGAGATTTTGATTCGTCTGAAGGGTGAAAACAGGTAGCTCTGAACGTCCTGGGTGAAATGTGAATAATTTGTGAAAGCATTATAGGTGAAACAGTGGAATATATATATATATATATATATATATGTGTGTGTGTGTGTGTACAAGTCACTGGGTGGGTTTACATTTGGACTTGTATTCTGGTTGTCTATGTCAAAAAGTAGTGAAGAAATATCCTGACATCGTGGAACCTCTCAGTTCATCTTTGATTTCCAAGGGGCGTTATCAACGGACGCAGACCAAAATGCCTCTGGACGCAATTGGATAGACCTGCAACCAATCAGAGCTCACAAAACCGACCAACAGTCCAGAAGTCAAAGATATTTCATTCACAGTGACATCAGAGAAAAGCAACAAATCCTCACACTGGAGAAGCTGGAACCAAAGAGTGTTTTTGCTTTGAAAAAAAGACTTAAAAGATTAATCGATTATCAAAACTCTTAATGATTCATTTTCTGTTGATCAGCCAATTGATTTCTCAACTAATCGTTTTACCGCTAACTCTGACAGAAACCATATCCAGGTTATCCAGGTTTGTGATTACTGTGCGGGTGAGTCGAGTTATGTAAGTAGTTCAGCAGTAAAACAAAAAATATGAGGGTAAATATCACAACGATGATCTACATGCTGAAACAAGTGAAAGTTTCTCAGCTGTGATGCAGAGGACAAGTTGTGCTGTCGCTCTCGTCCCTCATTACTCGAGATCAGGTGGAGAAACTAAACCCAGAGTCCAGGCGTTATCCTCTGCTGCAGGTAACTCAGTCTGAACAGAAACGACTGGGAGAGAAGGACTCTGCGCTGTTGTCAGCGATCAATAACCTGGATAGTGTTTGAATCACATATACAGGGTGATGAATAGACCTAAACTAGACCTGTTTGAGTGACCTCTTTTTCTCTCTGTGTGGCTCAGATCGAGCTCGCCATCCTGCGCTTCCCGTATGACTCGTGGGGCACGCCCTTCCAGCAGCTGAAGCAGGTGGTGGAAGAACCTTCGCCTCAGCTTCCTGCCGACCAGTTCTCCCCCGAGTTTGTGGACTTCTCCTCTCAGTGGTGCGTCTTTTTCTGTTGTTTTTTTGTCCCATTTTCACTAGCGAGTACCAGAAAACATTCAGTTGCATATTTTTGATTGGATTCCTTTTTCTCCACACAAATAAGCCACTCAAGGCTGATCTCTGCAGGCGAGGAGCCAGCAGAGTCGCTGTGCCCTTCAACAAAGCCACAATAAATCAGACAGAAATGTGTGTTGCTCCCAGCTGAGTGGGCTTCAGTTAATTTCCCCTTTATCAGATGGAGTCCATTCTGACATTCTTTTGTTGTCACTGTTGTTGTGACGACAAGAGCCTGTTCTGACAGTACAGGGACTCTTTATTCTAAAACAAATTCATAAAAAAAATGTTAAGAATTGGGGCATTGCAATTTTCTAGAGTTCAAAGTGATGTCTTCAAATCGCTTCTTTTGTCCGAGCAACAGTTCAAAACCCAAAGATAATCAGTTTGACAAACAGTCCTAAATCGAGGTCACTCACTCGTCATTTCCCCAGCTTTCAACCGCGTCTCATGGTCTTCCTCAGCACATGAATCTGTTCAGATCCGGAGATATTCAGTTTACGGTGATATTAAACAGAGAACAGCAGCTCATCCTCAGATGTGAGAAGATCAAACTGGCAAATGTTTGCTGCTTTTGCCTTATTAAACAATGAATCAGTTATCAGAATTGTAATGTATTAACTTTCTGTTCTGTTCTGATCAATGATTTGATCATTCAGCTCGGCTCACAGTATGTGACTCCATGTAGCCTATACTTTTTCTGCGTCCTGGGGTGGATCAGAAAGCCAAGTGTAAAAGGAAACCAAGAAGCACGTGAGCCAAATAGAAAACTGATGCATGTTTACTCCTCCCAACTGTAGCTACGTTGTAAGCGGTCTGTGGGAGCCACTCAGGGTCCTGTGATAACAGCAGCTAAACTCAGTCTCATAACAGTGACAGGAAGAAAGCAGGTGTAACGTGCCATTATAGCATTCATCTGATCCCTGATCAGTTCCACCACTGAATGATCTGTATGGGTGGAGGCGGAGCGGAGTGACTGAGAGCCAGTGAAGACAATAAAATGTGTAATAAAGCTCGTTCTCCGTCCGTGCGAGGCATCCCTTTGTTTGTGTGGATAGCTGTTAGCGACCTAGCTAAACTGTTACTGTTGTAACTGAACAGAAGTTATCGCTCTCCTGGCAGTTGTGTAAATGAAAGTATATCAAATGACATCTGGACTTTAATGATGGGTGTAAATGGGGCCAGTGTCTCTGAGGGATCCTTTACCTCAGGTTTCATTTCCTGGCGCTGGTTTTTGTTTTGTACTGAAGCGGCAGTTGCTTACCTACCCATGCAGATATTCATCTTGTGGGTTTAATGTCCCGCCAGCGTGGTTAAAGGCACGTTGACGTCGACATCGCTGTGAGTTGCACATCCTTTCTCCACAGATTCTGTTGTAGAGTGACGGATCTGGTTGCGTTTTGGAGAACTTTGATGCATAAAGTGTGAAAGTAAAAACTAACTGCTTCAGACTCATGACTGAAAGTTCATGTTTTGATCCTGAGCTCGGCAGGACGAATCTGGACTGCTGAGGAGCCCCCATCAGCTCCAGTGGAGCTGCTCCGAGACCAACAGATCAGACTCTAGCTGTACAATACACAGTATAGATGTGATAATATGACTGTTGCCCCGGCATGATGACAAAACAAGTCTGTTGGGGTAGAAATACTATCAAACGAATGCATTTAGTAACCTAAATGAGTACTTTTTGACAAACATTGAACAGGGAGCAGCACTGGCAGACACACACCTGATCTTATGATGTTTGGCTGTGTGTTTTCTCTGTTACTGCAAGTCCACTCATGCTCGGCTTGTTTGATTTAATTCCTGGGAATTTAACAGAATCTCACATCAAAGTCGTCGGCCTGTTGAGCGTGTTATCAGGTGGAGCGATCGCTGAAACAAAAGCCGAGCTCTGAGACCAAAGGCACGAGAATATATTCGGCACGCGGCCGCGGCGTCGGTGACGAGTTACATGTGTTGTGGATTAATGCTGACGTTGCTTTTTGCTTCTGCAGCTTAAAGAAAGTTTCCAAAGAGCGGCCGACTTACACAGAACTCATGGTGAGTGTTGTATTTTTAAATTCCTCCTCTTATTATAACTAATTACTCGTTTAATGTCATTATTCTGCTGTTTTAACAGACTAGATGCATGCACCTTGTAATTCTGTTAAGCAGACACTGGATGGCGTACTCAGACCATTATTTCCATTTGGCTGAAAGTCCTCTCCCTCACACATGAGTAGATGAGCTGTGATGCTTCAGCACATATACACTGAGCTGATTTCTAATTGCACTAAATGAATGTCATTTTTCCTCCTCAGCAACATCCCTTCTTCACCTTCCATGAGGCCAAAGAAACCGACGTGGCTAGCTTTGTGAAAGTCATCTTGGGGGACTGAGTCACCACACTTGCACAGGAGAGGAGGAGGAGGAAAGATCTGTTAAAAAGAAAAACACAGCAAACAAAAAGCACCAATCGCAGCCCCCTGTCACCTGCAGAACTCCCCCGCACTCTCACCCCTCCCTCCAGAAACACACAGCTGGAGCCCAGAGGAGAAGCTGACGAAGCAGATGGAGGAGTTTGTCCCCGCCCCCACCTGGCCTCCATGTCCTCTGTACATTACCTGACATGGGAAAGGGTGGGGGAGACGGGTGCCTCACACGTAATCTGGAGTAATTTAAGATGTCTGTATGCAAAAACTCCCTCTCCCTCCCTGGTTAGATGTCCCGCCTCTGTGCGCCGCCTACTACTCAAACATGGTTTGTTATTAGTCAGCGAGTTGACCGTGTGTGGAGTTTAAATATCATTATGGTCAAACTCAAGGTTTTTTTTCTTTTTGCTGAAAAACAGAAGTGAAAAGAGGTGCAGATTATATAAAAAAGATGAATGATATAATGCTATCTATGAATAATCTAAATGTTTGTATACTCAAAGCAAGTGTTGCATCGGTTTATTAATTGATTGCATGTACAGAATATATCTCTGGGTGAAAACGGGCTCAGGTGGCCAGTGAGGAACCGTTGTAGAGTCCGATAGTTGAAGACCTGCAGATGTTCGGCCTCGCTTCAAGGCCCTCCTAGTGGTCACAAATAGGTACTGCACTTCAACTGCTTCCCCTTGATTACAACAGAGGTCTGCTACACGTTTTTGGGCTCTGGCTGCCTGTGAGTGTGTGTGTAAGTGTGTTTGTATGTGTGTGAGCTGGTGCATGATATGTGTGTGTTTGTAGGGCTGCACGGTTTCGGATTAAATTGCAGTTTTTGCACTCAGAGTTAAAGATTTTCTCTTGCGGTTCTCAAGGTAACTATTTTTTAATAAAATTTTCCCTGTGCAGTCTCATTGTGCCTGTGAGAGCTGGTCAGTTACAGCGATGCTCTGAATGAACTATCCATTATTTATGTTTTTTGTGGCTGGGCGGCAGGTCGTTTTCGTAGCCTTGATACCTTCGTATTGTATTTTGTCGTGTTTCAGATGGCTAACTTTGGTTAGATACATTAATTTATTATTTTTACAGTAACAAAGATTCGACTGTGTTTGTCCAGAGCCACATGGGTCACTGACCAAAGTGCAAATTGCTGCAAGGGTCTGCATGATGTCAATTTCACCATCTACACATGTTTGCAAGGGTCTGCGCAGACCATCGACATGCAGCATGGCAACAAGCGTGTGAACACATCCGCTAATGGCAAACTGTCTTGACAGTGCTGACCTTCAGAGGAGCAGAGAGAACCGGAAAGCTCAAAATGTAGACTATTTGCTCGACCCGCAAATGTCACCAAGCTTCCAGCACCACCTATTTCCTGAGCAAATGAATTGGTGTTCTGAAGGGAAACGAAAACCCTGCCGTCATAGAGAGGGACGAGACATGCTCAATTGTACAAATAGGGCTAACGGCTAATCTGTCTCTCTCACGCGGCCGTTACTTTCGATTTACTTTGTGTGTCACAGAAAGTTCGTCACGTGTTACATCAGCTGTAACGCCGTCTCGTCCCTTGTGGATGCAACTTAAGGAAAAATTTAGAAGCGCTCAGTTTGATGCGGCGCACCGCCCTGCTAATGCAAAAACACGAGTGTAATGAGATTGCACAGAGGTCTGAGGCAAAATTGCGATTCAAATCCGATCAGTCGTGCAGCCCTACTGGACACGCACAAATTTAAGTGAGGTGTGTGTTGACATTGTGGTCAGTTGTGGGAGAAGATTGCCCATTTTCTCCTTGTTGTCTGTACTGAGCCAATCACAACCCTCTCCACTCCATGTTCAACATGAAAAGAACTGGATATTATCACTATAATTATTAATATTATATTAAATATTGTTATTATTTAGATCCGGGTTTTTTCCCCCCAGACATATTTACTGCAGTTTTTTCTTATTTATTACAACTGCTGTTTTCCCTCTGAAGACTTGACCGATCCATCAGAGACTTTTCTCGTGTGTTTGTGTGGGCTGTGTATGTTTTTGTCGTGTTCTTCTCGGCTCAAACACATAAATGCTTTTGAATTGTAACTGGCAAGCCTTTTATGTGCCTCTCTATAGACAACAGCTAAGGAAAGTAACATGTTGTAGGAAGGACGATGCAGGGATCCCTGCCTCTCCCATCATATCAGCTTCCTCGCTCTTCACACTCTGCATGGCATCGTACTTCCACTTCCTGTTTGTTTTCATTCCTCTGTGTTTCTTGTTGTAGATGGAGCTCCACATCGTCAGTATTTTTCTTCTGCACGTTTGTACTCATCTCTGTTGTTGCCTTGGTTCTTGGATTTTTTTTCTGATGGCAGTACGCGTCTGGCTGCCTGCATATAGAGCTCAGCTGACGCCTTTAGTTGTTATGCAAGTGCTACTCTAATGACAAAATGGGAATCTTGAAATACTGTATGTGGCAGCATATCGTCACAGTTGGAGGATTTCCATCATCTTCTTGCCTATAAATATTTTTGTTGCTGGGTATCACGTCATGTTTTCTGTATTTGTGTATGTCTTCAGTCCATGTTCGCTGAGTTTCGGTCGCTTTAGTTGAACTGAAGTTGTTGGATTGTTGCTTAAAGGCTCAACCTGTGATGTTAAAAAAGACAAACAGGACTGGAATCTGCTCTGGCTCCCAAATTAACTGCCAGGACTTCTTTTTAACCTTTTACCACCCACTGGTAAGCTACCACTATGTAGAACTAAGAAAAAATACATGTAAAATATATGTATGAATAGATTAGACTCGTCTTTTTAGTCTTTGTGGTCATTTTCAGAAAGTTCTAAAAATAATTCAGGTACAATGCATGGCAGCGTTGACCACCGAAACCTTAAAAACATGGCGTCTGACAGTCCAACAGTGCAACAAACTTCATGTCCAAATTCATCACGAGGGTTTAATAACAGAAACTGTTCATTTATTTAGTTCAGACAGACAACAGCTACATTTAAAGCTGCATTAATTTATTTTATTATTTTTTGCCACTGGGGGGCAGCAGAACAATCTGTAAACACACCATAGACTTAGTATCACCTTATAAAATCATTATATTTGCCTATTTACACATCCAGCACACACGGAGCAACATTAGCATTGATTTTGGGGTCGTGTTTCTTGCTGCCGAATGTAAATCCAATATTCACTTTCCTTTTAGCTCTGCTTGGTCTTCATCAATTACAACAAAATGCTCCATTATGTACACCAGCCGGTGGCTGACTTTGTTTGTCTGCCGTTTGGTGCTGGGCAGGTAGAGCTGAGTCGGATGGTAATTCTCTGTGGGTTTGTCACTACAAGTGAATCCTTTCATATTGCGTATTTGATCCTTTGTTAATATAAAAATATTGATTAGTGCAGCTTTAAGTGATTGTTTTCTGACCCTGTCAAAGGTTTGTTTACTTCAGTACAGCTGTAAATGGCAGGAAAATAGGCCTAGAATTTCATTTGTGATCTTTTTTTAGAATTTGAAGATTGTCTTCTCCTTTTAAAGTCTTCAGACATACAGTAACCATAGTTAGAATACACACAG
Source organism: Maccullochella peelii (assembly GCA_002120245.1). Lineage (NCBI taxonomy): Eukaryota > Metazoa > Chordata > Actinopteri > Centrarchiformes > Percichthyidae > Maccullochella > Maccullochella peelii. The sequence continues at coordinate 71,721 of LKNJ01001718.1, forward strand.
CAATTACAGATTGGGCCTTTAACAACACCACCCTCTGAGGTTTAGTACGTCTGTTAACACTTGTATTTCTTGAAAAAAATAATATTCTGTCTTTTCTGTTTTGTCACCATTCAAAACAAACTCTTTTGTCCTGAGTCCAGTACAGTCTGCTCTGTCATTTAAACGCGGTCACCAGGGAGTTTCCTGTTTTGTAGCAGACTAGCAACTTTCTTTTCACCCTTCACACCATAATCTGCTCCCTGCTGGGCTCAGGTCCCACGGCCTTTAGCTTACTGTCCTCCAGATAACTCCTTTAAGTTCCTCCAAGTGTTGCTAACAGACAAAGCTTCCTCCTCTCTTTATTCGCTGTACTAAACTGTCGCCCTCCTCCGTTAGTTCCTCCCCATCACAGTTACCAAATGTTTGACCACAGCCGGCTCTGCTGAGAGCAGATGACACACGGTGGATGCGATTGTAGATACTCCTACATGCATCTCATTTTGCCACTTTCCCTAACTCTTCCTTTGTCATGAAGGTGAGTCAGAGGGTAGGTGGCAGTCTGTCAGACAAAACTCACCGCCAGCCACCATAATGACGACATTATGGGCTCCCTCATTAGGAAATATATTCTTGAGAAACTCTAATTGCCCTTACTGTTTTATTGCATAATGAAATTGGCCAAATTCAAGTCACACTCCTCTGCGCAGGTCTGTCCCGATCCATTGTGTTCGTCTCTCTAGAAAAGACGCTGGTGAGTGCCTGAGGATCTCATGCTGAGCGGTATTCCAGAGTCCTCTTAGTTCATCAGATAATCAGCATCATTTTCACCAATTTAGCGAATGTGACCAAAGAGCCGGAGTAGGAAAGCGAGGGCTCAGGTGGAGCCCGGCTCAGGAGTCTTAGAGGAGGGGGACAGTGTGTGCAGCCCTCTTGCTGCTTGCTGAGCATCCAGGAGAGCGCTAAGACACTCTTGACATCACACCTGCTGAAAATAACCGGATGCTCCGCTTTCATTCATCATCATGTGCATGATCTAGTAGCATTGTTTTAGGTGTGTGTGGTATTTGTCTTTTAAGTGCCTAACAATGCATTTCTGTGGTGAACATTTACATTTAAACACTTCTCCGTCTTTGTGAATGATGCTTAAACACTGTTTTTGTCCTTCGGTTCCTCTCTGGGACACACTGACACTGCATGTTGCTGTGATGTTTTGCACTGTACCAAGGAGCCATATCACAGAGTCACATTGTAGGCGCGTTACTGTAAGAAAACTGTCATTTTGACCATGAAAGGTTGCAGTCTACGTGGACATTGTTTCAGTTTCAGCAAGGTGTTTTTGGCTTTTTTTGAGACAGTATGGAATTATGAGGTTCTGACTTTTTTTTTTTAATGAAATCTCAGTACTGTAAATTCTCAAATAGTAGCTTATTTTCCTCACCTGAAGAGGCTTTTATTTTAGGTTATTTTTTACATATTTCTGCTCCCATTAGTATGTTGATGCTGCTGTTCGCTATTAATGTAAAGTCAACACCTAACCCTTCCACAGGTTTAGAGTCCCTTAACTTCTCACGTAAGCTTTTATTGTGAAACATTTGCTGGAAGTGTTCAGTTTCACTAACAGAAGTTTAGAGGACGCCTGTGTACCCTTGAGGTTTTCTATTTTCTTCCTCATAAAAGCTTTGCAAAGCCGATTTTTTAAATATTTAAAATCCTGCATTGTTTACATTCATGTTTACTAGCTCACTGTCTTTAGTGTCCTCGCCGGCACGTGTCGCCACGTTTTTGTGCGTATCTATACTAATTGTTGATCCAGCAAGATTTCATAATACTAAACAAAAAGATAATATATAACATTCTTGGAATAGAGTTTTGCTTTCTCTTGTGAGTTTTAATTTGTTTAATTGGCTGCAGCTTTCCAAATTTGCAGTTTGATTAACACCTGTTGACTGTAAATGGTAGCGTATATGAAATTAATAATAGGAAATATTTAATTCAAATTAAGTACATACTAATTCCAGGTTTTGGCAAAACTTCTTTGGTAGCAATTAAATTTTTTAACTGGAGATTTTGTAGTTTTTGATGTGCGATCACACTGAAGAAGTGACGAAATTAAGTCTACTCAAAGATGTCGGCTTGTTTATTAATTTAGCTTCGTCTTTTTGAGCGTAGTTTGATGGATGCTATTCTCCCACAATGCAAAGCACAGAGGAGATAGACGAGCTGCTCACAGCTGGACCAAATCAAAAATGGCCGATGACGGTGAGGCAGCTGCAGGAAAACTTTAGAGAACAAAGAAATAAAAGAGAAATCTTTGGAGAAGTGCATTAATATCTTGCTGTTGAAATGTGCATTGTGCTAAATTTATAGAGCTATTAGTAAATTGATTGGTAATTAAGTTTTTTTCCTGGCCTTTATTCTGTACCAACCAACAGGCCACGTTCTGGCTGTTGTTTGAGAATTTACAGTATCCACCTATTAATGGTGATATTAAATTAATTTATGGTTGTGTAAAGTTATATATTTTTAAAAACCATTTACTGAAATACTTCACGGTGTCGTTACGTCAGATAGTAACTCGAATATTTTATGCTCAGTTTCCCAAAGCTGCACTCAGAACCTTGTAACTCCACGCTCAGCACCGACTCTTCTGCTCGCAGCTGACTCATATTCAGATTTCAATAGGCTGTAATGAGAAAAGAGTCCAATCACTCATCACATGGCATTTTCCTGTGTGTGTGTGTGTGTGTGTGTGTGTGTGTGTGTGTGCATTTGTCTGTCCCAGTCAGTGTGCTGGCCAGAGGGCAGTGCTATCTTTACCCTGCTGTTCCTCTCCGGGGAGATAATGAAGCGGGTCGCATCGCTCACACAGATAAAACAGTCATCACCCTCCACCCTCCACCCTCCTCATAACCTGCATCGAGGAAACGTCTTTTTTTTTTTTTTTTTTTTGTCTGGGCTTCTCTTACAAGTCAGGCTTTGTGTTTTCTGTATGAGCATCAATACACAGTATGTCTGCATGTGGGAATTCCCGGGCACGAGTCTATTTGTGGCTCCTGCTCACCTGCTGAGTAAACTTCTGTCGCTGGGGGTTAACGGGGGCAGGACATCCGAGTGGAAACTGTCCTTTGAGGGCGATTATTGTCACATCCCATCATAATTCCCCTCTTAACCTCTGAGTCTATCTGAGTGCCCAACAACAGGCACATATTTCTGGATGGTGCGTCGGTAACATCCAGTAAGCGAGCGGCTTTAACTGGAAAAAGACGCCTCTCTTTTTTTTTGTGTTTGAAGGTCAGTTACAGATTTGAGGCTCGGAGAGAATCAGAGGAAATTTTGCTCACCTTCTTCCTCATCCTCAAAATGTGTCAGCGGATGAATCAAATATATCAAAAAGCCAGTGTGTAACGCTTCCAGCCCTTTACAAAGTGTGTTCTGCCAGATTATATCGAGTGTAACTCTGTTGTTTGTGTGTGAACCGTGCTGAGGCTTCTTGGACGCTATGTTTTTCCCCATCTATCGCGCAACACTTCTCGAGGGCGAATACTACGACACGACTCGTGCACCGTGGAGCTTTCTGTTTCTCTGTTGCAGGTGGTAAACTGCTGGTACACACAGCTGTATGTGACTTCTGATGTTGCGGTGTTGTGTTCTTTTATTCGGGGTGGGGGTTTGTGTCGGGGGCAGCGCCAGACTGGTCTTTCAGAATAAGACGTATCCAGAGATGCTACTGTACGTGGAAAGAGGGTCTTTCGTTGCTGTGGGTTGGGTTTTTAGAGGGTTACCGTGGCTACAGCTCCTTGCCCCATGGGAAGTAAAGTTCTCAGTATATTTACACATCTCTAAAGCCTCTGCTAAAGACTGATGACTGTTCATTTAGAGCTCAATGAATTTCTATAAATATTTTAGATTGCTCAAACTGATTATGTGCAATTGTAATGATGGGAATTCAATAAAAAAAGAGGTATTTTTACACAATAAGCTCCATGTCTGCTCTGTTGTTTCAGCTAGTCTGTTATTTTGGGAGACCAAAGGGTAAAAAGACTAAAGGGTTCAGTATGCTTTAAACGAACTGGGACGTACAAAACGGCGTCCAACTACGTCTAAAGATAAAAGAACTCTGAGGACTGTGTGTGTCTCACTTTCTGACACGATTAAACATTGAAGTGGGGATAAGGGCACACGTTTTCTCACAGTGGAAAGTGACAGAAAAGTTTGGTGAAAATTCTGCCTGCTTTCTCACCTCCGCACACCTGGCCAATCGCCGTGTGAAGTGGTGTGATCTTTATGTTTCAGAGTGCAAACGCCCTGTTCCAACATTAGAAAAGAGGAGGGAGGGTTTCAGACACTGCTAGATCAAAGGAGCACTTTGTTTGAAGCAAACTGAGGCCTTAAGAGTCTACAGCCATGACTAAGAAGCATTTTGTATTTGGAAGCTTTTGTCTTTCTCAACTATATATGTATATAATTTTATTTATTTATTAAATTTTTTTTAATGTAAAGCAGATCCCAGCAACACGTCATTGAGGTTCTCTTGAAACACATGACCTGAAAAAACTTTCACTTTTAAACCACATTTTTCTTTTTTCTTTTCTTGATTTGTTGAATCAGAATTCAATAAAATCAGAATAAACTTGGTTGAAAATTAGTTTTTTGAGACATCAAGGTCACTGTTGTTTGCACAGCATTTACGTAACTTTATGTCATTTCAATTCTTTTAAAACAACAGTTTTGTTACCTAGACATCTTAAAAACTTGAACTTTTCAATCAAATTCAGCCTAATTTTAACCTAGATGTGTTTGGATCTGCATATCACCAAATCAGCTGCTGGGTTCTCTTTTTCTTTGTGTCTGTCTTTCTGTCTTTTTATTGCCTTCATGTCTTGTGGCTGATGTGTTTGGGTAGTAAACTCTCCTCTGGAGGCCAGACAAATGTCACGTAGCGCAGCAGCTCTGAAGCAGGCGGCTGCAGGGCTGGGAACTGGACCCGTTGAACTTCCGCGCACGCACGTACAGTGAGGATATTGCGCACATAAAAATAGAAAATAAAAACACAGAATCTCCTCCACACCCTGGCAAACAAAAAGCAAGATGAGAGAGTGAGGGGCTAAGAAGAGCAAAACAAACCCAAGAAACCCTAAACAGTGTGCCGAGACGTGTGAGGAGCCGCACGACAACGCAAACTACCTGTTACCACCTGCTCTGACATACAGCGTGTTTTGACGCACATCCGTCCTCCCCTGAAGTCAAGTCAAGACTCAGACTTTTAAGTCGGGCGGTGGATATTTTTTATGGAGTCATAGGAGTGCCATAAAAAAGAATAAATCTGGAAAAGAATAAGACAATAAATGTGGAAATATAAAGAGAAATAAATAAAAGAATAAAATGTGGATATATAAAGACAAATAATTATTTTTCCTTATTGCTTTTGCTTTTCGCCAAGGCAGGATTCATGTGTGCACGAATTGATTACTCAGCTTGGGCAAGAAGGCCCACCCAAAGCCAGTTGATTGACAGCTTGGCCCTTCAAGGAATTGCAAAATCAATATGGGAAAAGCAAAAGGAAAAATAATTATTTGTCTTTTTATTTCCACATTTATGGTCTTATCCTTTCCCAGATTTATTCTTTTTTATGGCACTCCTATGACTCCGCTTGACCACACAACACCTTCCTTCCTTTCACAAGCATCTCTCAGACCTCGGGGAGCAAAGTTCACCCTACAGTTTGGAAAACTCCCCGTGCTGCATTCTTAGAGAGTAAAATAAAATCCTGACATATGACACATTTCTGTTTATTATTTACGAGGACTGGAGGATTGTCTGTCAGCCTGCTCCCCCTGAACCCGCTCACTTTGTGTAAATCAGGCCACTTCTCAAGGCTTAGGTCGGGGTCCAGGAGATGCCAGGCTTCTTCCAAATGCCCAAGACTATCCGGTGTCACTGGAATGCTGTGCTGTTTTATTTTTAATGCTACAACAGTGTGTTTTCTCCTTGATCCTCCAATGTCATTTCAGCTTCCTCTTTCACTTCAGAGCTCTGGGCCCAGGTCTTTCAGAGATCCAGCACCTTTACCTTACTGTGAGCAGGGGTGGCCTTTGTTACTGTCTCGCTGTTACACATTACTTTGATCTGAATCCTAAAGGCCCAATCACTCTTTCTTTTCACCATGTAAACTACAGGACTATTCACAGATATAACTTCATTTAAGTCATAGATGTAAAATCAGCATTTAGTGTTTCTAAACTGATCTATAGGCCTCTTTAGCCTGTTTACAACCATAACTAATAACACTTAAATAACGGAATCAGAAAATAAAAATATATATTTAATATATTTTATTAAATATGCAAATGTATGCACATTTTAAGAAAATGCCCAAAACAAAATTACGAACATATCAACATATGGATGGTATATGTAGCATAAATGTTTACAATTTAAAGTATGCAGGACAACAGTGTTATTGCTGCTGCAGACTAATTAATAACATTTAGCTGTTTTCTAGTGAGAGAAAAACTCATATTTTGAGGCTGACATTTGTTTAATGAACAAATAAATCAGATGTCCTCATAGCAAGCAGGTGGACAGCAGACAACAGAAACTCCTCAGGAAATGGTAGAGTTGAAAAGCAAATTTTAGTTTAATATATTTTTATAAATGTCTTAATGAAAACATTTCCATCCGTTTATTTAACTATTTATTTTTGTGTTCATAAATGTATTTAATTTGAATCCTCAGAAAACCTTTTGCTTCTGATGTAAAATCTATTTTTTTAGCAAGTTGTTAGCTTAACTACAAATCATAAACTTTTTTGCTGACCACTTTCAAATGCATGCTGTACAGTTTCAGATTCTTAGATCTGTTCAGTGCAATGTGAATATCAATTGGTGAACTTTTGAAACTTGCTTGAGCTGCAGTGAGCATTTAGTCTGCGTCATGTTTTGCCAAAGTTACATTGTTATGAAGATATCCAGTAAAAGTGCAGATTGATTTGAAGCATTAAAAAAGTTTTGTTTTCATTCGTCTGTAAAATGAACGTCACGCTCACCTTTTGATGTTTGGATTACAGGTTGGGCTTTTATGAACAAACGGCAGCCACACCTGTTAATTCAATAAACATTTACTGTGGGATGTGTTGCTTTCCTGCTGCGGTGACTTCCTTTTCAAACTTTTTTCCCCCCTCAAGGTAAAAAAACCCTCTTGATTCCCCCCCAACACACACTTTATATTTTTTTTCCATGGAGCCTCTTTGGCTGTTCACATTCATATACGGCATTCATGTTGCAGGTTTGGTGCCACCATTTATACATCGAGCCCAGCGGGAGATTCCTGCCATGTTGCTGCTGCCCTGGTTTGAATTTCAGAATATAAGTGACTGGCTTCCCATACTGACAGCTGATGATCTCATGGAAACTCTTCTGAGCAGCGCACTTAAAAACTGGAGAATGATTTATAATGAAATGCAGCCCCTGAGTTTTTTTCAGGGGGGGATGTGAGGTTTGGGTTCAGCACTGGACTCGGGGGCTCGAGCTGGGAGCTTTTACGTTCATTAAACTTTTGACATTTATGCTTCTAAGTAACCAAAAGCAGCCATTACGTCCTGTCATGTCATTTATGTTGACATACTTGGAAAAAAAGAGTGCCTGCAGACAAGTTGGGCCCCACAGCCTCAAACTGTAAATATCATTCAGCAAAGCCTTACTTGACCCGTACTTTCTTCTCTGAGAGCACAGCAGAAGAAAAGCCTCTGGAGCATAATAGCAAGCCACTCAGGCCTCAGGCTTTGCAACTGTATGACATGACTGACAAGTGGATATTTTCATCCTGTTAAGAGAAGAAAAGACAAAAAAGTCCTCACGGAAATCTCTGATCTCTCTGTCCTCCTCGATCTCCTCAGGCTGCTGATAGATCAGCAAAGCCAAAAAGTCCGTGCAAACAATAAAAGGCTTTGTGAGGAGAAGAGCTGCCACCAAAAAGGGGAAGAGCTGGACTTATTTGGGCAAAAGGGGGTCGGGTCTGGCAGCAGGAGGGCGGGCGTGGAGGTGGTGGAGATGAAGAGGGGGGGGGCTGCTTGTGCACCTGCGTTAGAGTAGCTCCTTGGGAAAAGGGAAGAAAACAGGATCCAAAACTCAAACAACATCCTGTAAATCCCCCCCGTCCTCCCCCCATCCCAGAAGGGTGTATGCTGTTTTCCTGCTCCTCTCTGTAGAAAGTGGGAAAGAGATGAATCAGTTGGAGTGAGGCTTGTGCAAGGATCAGACTGAGGGAGGAGGAGGAGGAGGGGGCTACTTCCTTCTCACTGGCCTCTGCTCATATACAGACAAGTCATCTCCCGCTGACACACACAGATTTCCCATTCATTCATCTTTCTTGGGATCATCTGGGAACGAGCGCTTATCAGATCCTGTTTTGATGAATGAAACGTGACTATAACACGTTTCATTCCTTCTTTAATCCTAAAATATAACTGCTGACTGTGAGAGATCAGCAGTCCTGTCCTGCTCTTGTGTAGTAATGCTGCTCCTGTTTGGGAAGTTGTCAAAGAGTGGGAAATCCCATAATATTGTAGTGTTGGAATCACTTACAGTAGCTCACATGCTTCCTGGTACAGTTGCCTTTCGTTATTACTTCATCTGTAATGGGAAGAATGATGCTAGCAAGGCTGTTTTGCTAACCTGAATCTTTTGTTTATTCCAATCGCCCATATTGTGAATTAACTTTTTTCGGTTTCTGGGGGGGGGGGCGTGACAGAAAAAGTTTGAGAACCACTGCCATAAACCATTAAAGAAGAGATGACAGGACAAATCTGGCCAATAAAAGTAGCTAATACAAATAAAATAAGACAAACCAACACAGATAAATACAGTGGGAATGTTTCTTTATAGAAATTCCAGTGATAATTATTAGTCCCTGCGATCAGAGATTCAGAAGAGGCAATGTCCCTCATCAGGGACTGTATGAAAATTTTTTTTTTTTTAAAACCAGACCCTCCCCGGGTTTATTAATATATGCTTTGGACTCTCCCCTTGCCATAGACAAAATTGCAACATCCTCCCGCCAAATTTCTCAACTCAACCCTGAACTCAAGCAGAACTTCCATCTCCCAAATCACACATTAGGAGTGGAATTAACTTAACTGCCAAAATTATACAAACACAACAAATGGTGCATCCTGTTTACCCAGCATTCCAGCTGCTCTCTGTTTTTGAACAAAGCGCCACTAAATGAAGTGAATCTTATTCAGTGACCGCGGTAATTGTTATTACTGCAGTCACTGAACAAGTGAACAGGGGGGCACTATGGAATCATAGGAGTGCCACAAAAAAGAATAAATCTGGGAAAGAATGAATAAATGTGGAAATATGAAGAGAAATAATTCTTTTTCCTTTTGCCCTTTTTCTTTTGTTTTCCCCTTTTGCTTTTCCTTTTCTCACATTGCTTTTGCTATTACTTGAACGGCCAAGCTGTCAATCAACTGGCTTTGGGCGGGCTTTCCTGCCCAGGCTGAGTAATCAATTCATGCACACATTAACTCCCTTCTGCCTCGACCGGTTGGGTTGAGAGAGAGCAGAGGGAGAGAGCGAGGGAGCGATAGATAGATAGATAGATAGAGCAAGCAGGAGGAAAGCGAACATACAGTAGCCAGACAACAGAAAGTAGACACCCATGCACAGTGTGAACGGTTAGTTTGAATCGGGGAAGGAAACATCACGGCAGAAGTGGAGCAAGATTTAAGGAGAGGTGTCCAACAAGTTCTTCTAACACTTGCCCAGTATGTGGAGGAACACTTCAAACCAGACTATGTTTTGAGGATGGTGGAAGATGTCATGGAGAGTCTTGGCCGCTGACTAATACAGACACTGACAGACATGACATCCGTGGCCACTGTTGCAGATTATGGCATGTAGGAAAAAAATTAGAAATAGACCTCTCCATGCAGATGACCAGATAATGGCCGGAACACCGGGGCACACATTAGGAAGCAAATCATTTTCTTCCTTTCTAAACGATTCCTGCGCACACAAATGTCTAAAAATATCTGTGACATTCTTTTGTATTTATTTACAGATTGTTTGCACTAATCTCGTGTTACGCTCTGATCAGATCACTTTCGCTTTGGGGATTTTGAGACTATATTAACGCTGTTCCAGCTACACAGATTCGTGCATGCTGCGTTTACGTACCAGTGGAAAACTGGGATATCTGGGCTTTCAGCGAATTTGTGATTAATTTCAAAGTGGTAAAGACGTTTTTCTAAAAATAGATACAGGCATCGTCACAGTCACCTATGGCGCAGCTCTCGCTTTAAGCGTCCTGAGATCGCCATCGCA
>LKNJ01001719.1:3793-21004 GCA_002120245.1 Maccullochella peelii
ATTTCTGCATTTTCAGCAATGCTTCAAATTCTGGCATTTCTGCATTTTCAGCAGTGTTATGCAAATAAATTTCAGCTTTCAGCATTCCCACGCATTTTCTGCAGGAAATGCAATTTTTCTTGTTGTTTCAACTGTACATACTGTTGGGCGGTTTAATTTATTACAAAACATATTTTATCAGCTCTTCACATGTTTTATATTTGTAATATAATATAATATGTGTTTGATTGTATAAATGCAGGTTAACAGGTGAATAGCATCGGTAAGACAGCGTTTAATCACAGTACAGTGTTGATTTGTAGTTCATCTGTTGTTTCCCAAAATTATAGGCTTCCAGACAGAGCTGACAGCAGGGGGCGATCTTCCACAATCACAACATGAGGAAGTCCACAGCGCCTCTGTGCGTCATGATGCTCTGCGCTCAGCCACAGGTGCATCACCAGCCACAGGTAGGCTGTTGCGTAACTTAAAAGTAAAATACTTTACGGATAGTTTTCAACAGTCACCAGCTTTTTTTCCGACTTTGTTCTTTGGCTCTTTACCAGTTGGTTGAGATTTTTTTTTGCTTTGTGGATTTTTAGCCTCTTTCCGGACGCCGGAGAAGTTTCAGAGCGCGTTTGTCAAGTTGTTTTTGTTCCTCACATCAAGTCCAAACTGGTGAGTCAGTTTTGATTCATAAATCTGTTTTTTGCTTTTTGCTTTTTGTAGAGGTTTGAGTTAAATATTTCGTCAAGCTTGCGTTCCCGGCCTGTTTGGGTGGTTATTTGTGCGTAAAACAGGTTGGGAAGAAATTTTAACGGTGGATTTGTCAGGTTCTTTATACTTCTACACCATTACATTTCAGAGGGAAATATTCTACTTTTTACTCCATTACATTTATCTGTTAGTGATAAAAACCGAATAATATAATATAAGTTAATAATATAACACTTTGAAAGGAGCCATTCTACGTGATTAGCCTACTTTACTTCTAGTAGATTTTGCTACTCCTGTATTTTACTGAACATTTTTAATTCGGGACTTTAACTGTTGGAAGTTAATTAAAGCGGAACTATTTTATATATGGCTGAAATTAATGATTCATTATAGATTAATCTTCTGGTAATTTTTTAGATTGTTTGGTTTGTAAAAATTCAGAAAATAGTGATAAATGGTCATCACACTGATCCAGAGCCCAAAGTGACACCTTCACAAGGCTTCGTTTTGTCCAAACCTCAACATTATTAAAAAATAAATTAAAATGATTAAAAGAAAAAGCAGCAAATCTTCAAATTTGAGAAGCTGGAGCCATGAAATGTTTTTGCGTGAAAAATTACTTAAATTTTATCAAAATAGCTGCCAATTAATTTCCTGTTAATCGAGTAATCCTTTCAACTGTAGCCTACTTGTACATTTTCATGTTTTGTGTGTAAAAATCTTAATTTGTAAAGCAACCAAAGCTGTCAGATAAAAGTAAAAAGTTCCCTCATTTCCCTCTGAAATGTGGTGGAGTAGAAGTATGAAGTGACATGGGAAGAAAATACAGTAAAGTACTTCAAAGTAGTAGTAAATGTACTTAGTTACATTCCACAACTGCTACTGTTGGATTGATTCCCATAAATTTTGTTCCCCACAGGATGAACTGTAGCGGCGTTTGTCCAATACTTTGGTTTATGACTAATGCATAACATTCCCATCAGTCTCAGCTGTGCACTGCAAATAGCATGCTAACACGCCAAACTAAGATGGTGAACATAGAGCTTAATTGATTGGTTGATTATTTGATTAATTGGTCAGTTGATAATGAATCGGCAACAATTTTTCATTCTTTCAGCAGAAAAAGCCAAAAATTCACTAATTCCAGCATCTTAAATGTGACTATTTTCTGGTTTATTTTGAATTTAGTTTTTTGTCGAGTATCTTTGGGTTTTGGACTGTTGGTCAGACAAAACAGAGACTATTTGATATATCTACTTGAGAAATGCCTTAAATTATTAATTGATTATCATTTTATTATTAATTTGCTGTCTCTCCTCACTTACCTTTACAGAGCTGTAGTAGTTTTTCTCAATATCTGCATCATCTTCAGTGTATGAGTCCTTAGTCTCTACAGAAACAATCCCGTACTCTGTGACAGACACATCTGTTCACAGCTGGATGCTGTTACAAATATTTGTTCCTGGCTTGTTGTATGAAACAGCTGCAGCTTCACTCTCCCAGCTGTCGTCCACGTTAGCGAGCTTGCTGTTGTTCTTTCTCTCAGCTCAGGGAGGGCGAGACTTGGCGTTTGGTAGTGTGAAAAACCTGAGAACCTGTTCTTCTAGGCAGATCTTTTGTTTTCTACTTTTTTTTAAATGTCATACTGAACCTAAAAATCTGGTGGCATTTGACCTTTTAATTTGTGCTCCAGCAACATTATTAATTTTAGTTGCATGATATACAGCCTCTATAAGTGTATGATTCAACTTTTCCCACATGGTCTAGTGTTAAAAAAGCAAACAAAAATCGCAATACTGGTAGAATCGGCTCCCAAGTATCGTGATAGTAACGAATTGGGAGATATCGTGAAATGAAAACACCCACTTTTCATTTCAGAGCCCGAGTCAGTCCGGTCTGCCTCTGGTGTGAGACGCCAGGAGACACAAACAAATATGACGTTGGGATCGTTTCATTTCAAATATTAAAAGATTTTTGCTTTTACGTGAGATGATGTGTAGATGATGAAACACCAGATTATGTTGAAAATCAAACATTTTTCAAGGAGTAGATTAGAATTCAAGCATATTCCTAACCTTGAAAACATAACGGTTAAAATTAAGCATTTTCCAAACTTTCAAGACTTTGTACAAACCCTGTTCACACTTTTCAATCCCCAAATTACAATCAAATTAGACCTGTGGAAAAACTCTAGAATCTGCACTTTGACTCATTTTCCTCATTTATTTTAAATGCAACAGCAGATTTGACACCAATAACAGCCGTGTGCTCTGCTGGGCATCCTTGAGCAAGACATTTCAAGACATTGATCAGTTTTAAACTGCATGTTGTTCTCGAGTGTCACTGAAATACACCATGATGTAGGCCCAGTGATTATCTTTCTGAAGAGCAGTGGGCATAGGAAGTACTCCTCTCGGGTGACTTCTCCCCCTTCCAACAATAGCACAAAACAGACAGATTTTAATGTCATAGCTAATTGAAATCATTGTGTAATCATAATTATACATTCAAATAAAATCGGAATACTTCAAAAACAAACCATTGCACATTAAAAATCAAAACTGGGGCAGTAATGTCACATTTTTGGCATCTGTGCTGTTGCACTGGTGGTGACGTGTCATGCAGATCGTTTTAATCTAGTGACTGCAGGGATGATAAAAACAGGAAGGTACAAGCAGACCTAAACTCAGCTGCACATACAGTAATAATTATAAAACTATGAGCAGAAGATGTATTTAGAAAGCCTCCATCAGCTGATGTGGACACTTTAAAATGACAGACCATGTTTCTGTAACTTAGTGTGGAACGGTGCTTGGATGGAGCAGCAGACTCGCTAACTACTTAACTGACTGGGTTTATCCAGCTGGTTATCTAATCTGATGTAGCCGCCCGACTGAAGTGCACTGTGACTCTCTAACTGACAACATTATTTCAAACATGTTGCTAAAAACCAGAATCATATCGGTCTGAAATGATGTACTGACTTACTTACTAGCTAACTAGAAAGCTAATTCCCAAAGTGACTCAGGGTATATCCATTAGGCATCCTTCTCTAAGTGCCACTGCTTTTAATTTAGAGTGCTTGCCTCCTGGCACCAGTTTCTCTTATTTATTTATTTTATTTATATAGCTCTTCCTTTTTTTGTGTGGGAATCTCTGAGCACTTAAGGGTAATGTCAGTAAGGTCAGAAAGTAGTGAAAAATCTGCAAGTTGACATATTTAAAATGATCATTTTGTCCCAAAGGTTTTCAGTTCACTATCATAGATGACTTAAGAAAACCAGCAAATATTCATATTTGAGATGCTGCAACCGGTGAATGTTAGACATGTTTGCCTAAAAACATGACTTGTAATTAATAATGATAGAACTGTCGATGGACTAATCAGTTAATTAACTAATTATTTAAACTACCTTAAAATCTTGTTTCAAAGAGGCTTCCTGTTTGTCGCTCATTCATTATAATGCCTATCACAGCAGAGGAGGCTGGAGTTTGTGAGCAGCTCATGAGGGTTGCAACAGCGAAGAGACTCCTGTAGTAGCTTGATGCGTCTGGGCATGGGCTGCTGTCTGCCCCTGTCTGTTTCTGATACTACCACCGGAGGGCGCTTAGAGTAAAGGTGTTAAAATTGCGCATGTAGTGGCTGTCAGGGTTGGTTAACATTTGTACCTCAACCTGTTCTAATACCAGCTGTCATGATGCTTTTCAGGCTCGCTGTTCCATTAATAACAAATGAAGGTCTAAAGACGAGTATGTTCTCCTCCCTGACCGTTCTCATCAGCTCCTCCCAGGCTTCTTTCTTTTTTTTCCCAAATTTGCATTTTCTGACAAAGATGGCGGTGTGTGAATGGCAAATCTAAACGCCTGGCTTCAAAATGTCAGAACGCTAACGGCTGACATCACATAAGTCACAGTCAAAGGGTTTCTACGGGGTGTGATGTTTGACTTTTCATTTTTCAGGCACTTGTTCTCAGGGCATCCCTTGGTGGACACACACCTTTTTAATAACTACCTAGCAAAGTGATTGACTAGTCATTAACATGTGAACAAGTGACCGATTAAATAGCAAATTGATGATTACCTTCTTTCAGACAGAGTTCATTGTAGCTGACTAGCTGCTTGGTCTACTGGATATAAAACAATTACCTAACTGACTGACTTACCAATAAATGAACAGAATAGTCTGTTTAAACAAGGTGGTCTTAAATCTGTCACCAAAATGTGTCTTGCTAAGGCTGAGCTCAGATTACAGGAGGTTCAGGTTTCTGTGGGACTCCTGATAATGCCAAACTGATTGATATTATGGGTTATTGGGACAGCTGAGATATAGGAAAGGAAGGTGTAAACGTGCAAACTACGTCCTGATGATCTAACTTTACAGAGTGAGAACAACTGGTGTGTATAGTTCCCTTTAGTGTAATAATATTGTGTGATGCATATTGATTTCAAAGCTGGTTAATCTGAGCAACGCCTTACTGGCTGATTCTCTAGCTGACTTACAAGAAATATTTGTTCAATCAGTGCAAATTTAAGTATTAAATCTTATCCCTTGGGAGTCACCAACCAATCAGCCACGAAGCTCTAAATTTAAAGAAATATGATTGGATGAAATGCTCCAAATATAAACTCCACAAAACTAGCTCTATGCTAGTTTGATGACCCAGATCAACACTTGTATTATATGTCATTTTGAGGATACAGACCCATGTCCAGTCATTCTCTTTTGACACTTCTTAAAAACTTAAAATTATAATAACAATATCTTTCCAGTATTAAATAATCTTATATAAAAACACACACAAAAAATGTTTGAAATAAATGGCAACGTACATTTCTATACACATCATCCTCTTTCGCATCTCTTGTTCCTTCCATTAATCGCTCCTTCCCTTCGTCGGTAACGTTACTTCCATTGCCACGGCTCCATGCAGTACCAGTTATTTTGCAGCAAATTGTCTCTGTTGCTGTTGTCGTTCAAGTCTTGTCTTTTTGTATGTTTCAATGCAAAGCTGCACAGACATTGTGAAAAAAGCTTGATAGGTGATGTTTCTGGCTTGCTTGTATACAGATATATATATACATATATATATTTTTACTCATGTCATTGGATTAAACATGTATTGGTAATGATAGTAATAATGGGGATGATAGTAATAATAATAGGAACAATCATAATCTGAGATTAAGAGTAGGAAAGACGGCTTGCTACTTGCTCGGAATCCAAGGGTGGATGGTTTAGGATGAGGAGAGACGGACAAGTCAAGACAGACATTGATTATTTCTTCTCTGCAGGAACGATGAGACCTAAATAGTCAGTTCAGTTCTTTAGGCTCCACCCAGTGTCCTTGCTCCCTACCACTCACTGGTCAGTTTGGTGCTTTGGTCCCGTTTTGGAGGAGCGGGAGGTGGGCCTCGCCGCAACGTTGCATAGCCTGAGATGTTGGCATGTTTGGTGGAGTGGGAGTGTGTGTGGTGGCGAGACAAAGTGTGGGAGTGTCCTCGGACACCCTGCTGCTGCTGCAGGAGCTCAGGGGGAGGAGGCGGGAGGAGTGCCATGTCGTCCATGGTGCCCACAGGCTCCATCTTAGAGGAGGAGATGAGGTGGGAGGAGGTGAGTGAGCCGTGGCGAGACACCGACTTCCTCTTAAGGGTGCGGTTGAGGTCTTCTAGGAAAAGAGGCTTGAGTGCCAGGGAGCTTGGCCCTGGTGATTTCGGGGAGGTTGCGGGGACAGGAGAGGAGGAAGAAGAATAAGAGGACAGGGAGGGTGGTGGGGTCTGAGACAGGGGAGGCGGTGAGAGGGGCATTGAAGTTGTATTGTCAAACTGGGTCGTGTTGCTTGTCCGCCGGTTCAGTGTCGGAGGAGGAACTGATCCCTTTTTCAGTGAGCCTTGTTTCCATGACGACGACGACAAGGAGGTGGTTGCCAACTGTTGAGGGGGCTGCATCTGAGGCTGGGGGTTCACCACAGCGACCTTTGGGGGGTGATGGAACTCTGATGGGTGGGGAGGAGGTGGGAAAAGCTCAGAGTCACTGGGGGGAGGCGGGAAGTAGTCGGGTGATGAGTCGAGGTGAGGAGGCTGGGAGGGGGGAGGCGGGGGAGGAGGGGATGAGAACTCAGAGGGCTGATGGTGCTGGCCCGTTTGCAGCCCCTGGAGCGCCAACGGGAGGTTCGCCAGGTTCAGCTTCCCCGGCTTAGGGAGTGGAGCAGGAAGTGCAGAGGAATCTTTTGAAGGAGACCCAGTCACTGACGAGGAGCTGGACGAGGTACCTGTCTGAGGAGATTGGCCAAATTTGTTGACCAGGCTCTCCACCTTCTTTGGCCTCTCATCCTGGGTCTCGCTGCACCTGATGGAGGAGGCTCTCTGTGGGGCTGGTGGAGGCCCCCGCTTGGTGGACCCTGTGGACGAGGTGGAAGGCGACTTCTTTATGGGGGAGCCTGTCTTGGAGGAGGATGAAGAGGGAGGAGGAGGGAAATCTCCTAGGGAGCTGTCAGGAGGAGGTGGGGGGAACTCTGGGGACTGTGGAGCCACAACGCCTCCTGGCTGCCACTTTGGTTTGGCCTTGACAGCTGGAGGAGACTGAGGAGCAGTGAACTTAGATCCTTCCATGGAATTGGAGGCAGGTAGAGAGGAAGGGGCAGCGTTTCCTGGGAACTGATTGACAATCTGTTTGACCAAAGAGGAGGTAGCAGCAGCGATGGAGACGGAAGAAGAGGAGGAAGATGGAGAGAGGGCAAGGTTTTTGGAGGAGAGGCTGTGCTGCTTTGGCAGAGTGGGGGGTGGCTGATTTGGAGAATGTCCTGTTGAGAAACTTTGCTGCTTTTTAACTGGCCCGTGGATGCTGTGGGGCTGTGTTGGTGACACAGGTGAGAGGGCAAGTGGAAGGGAAGATGGACCAGAGGGTTTGGGAGCAGTTAGTGGGGGAAAACCACCAGTGAAGGTTTTGGGAGGTGCAGGAGGGGGCGCATTGGGGGACAGAGGCCGGAGAACCTGCAGGGAGGTCGGAGGAGAAAGCTCAGGTGGAGGAGGGGGAGGAGAATTATCCTCAGCCACTGACGAGCCGAAGTCATACACCATGTTGGGAAACTTCTGTGACAGGAACTGCTGGAGCCCACTGTTGGAGAGTTGAGGACAGGAATTGGGGATGGGCTCTGGGGGGGGAGGCGGAGGCAGAGGCAACCCATTGGCCTCCAGGCTCTCTGGTGGAGGGGGCGGGAGGTAGGAGGGCTCCTGCAGGTCCTCCTCCAGTGGGGGTGGCGGTGGGAGAGTGGAGGGGCTTGGTGGACCAAATTTCAGTGCGGCCATGGCTGAGCCAGGAGCCGGCGCCGTGGGTGGAGGAGGAGGGGGAGGAGATGGTGGTAGTGGAGGGGACGTGCTGTAAGCAGCTGGGAGGGTATTGTAGTTGGATTTGGTAGACTGGATGGGGAGGGCAGGTAGGGCTGCTCCTGCCGGCTGTGTTTTGGATTGGTTCTGGCTCTGCAGGCGAGCCAGCGTGCTGTACTTAATGTATGAGGAGGTAGGTGCTGGCTGATGGGCCACACTTGCGATGGGAGGAGGCAGAGGTGGAGGAGGCGAGGGAGGTGACGGGGAGGAATCCTCAGATGGGATGAGGCCATCAGTGTAGCTACTCCGGGAGGGTGGGGTCTGAGAGAGAGGGAGGGGCTGGGGGGAGAGGGAAGGTATCTGGACAGGGATAGGCCTACTGATAGGGTCGATCCTCATCATCTGGAGACAGAAATGGAGAAAGGAACCAGAGAAAGAGGGTAAAGGAAGGGGAGGGAGCATAGAAGTAGGGAGAGAAGCAGGTGAAAATACACAAGAGAAAGGGGTGATGAGAGGGAGGAAGAGAAACAAAATTACAACAGGTAACAGACAACTCCTACTAAGTGTCATGTTTCTGAAAGCAAACATTCCAACACAAGATGCAAGAAATCAAATGGCAAACCAGTGCAGTCTGAGAACACACAGCTACTTAAAGTCCAAAAACATGGCATCATTGAAAAAACTCTGCTGTCCTACAATAATAACCTCGAGGGTTGCACTTTACATTTATCAGCGTTTTGTCGATTTTTCATTGGTCAGCCGTCAAGGATAAGGAGGCACTATGGATTTTGGATTTGACTATGGTCAACCCATCTATTTGTCCATTTTCTTGACTGTTTAACTCATAACTGGTTTTAAACTGTGGGGATGACAAATGTGCTCCTAATGGCGTCCATCTGATCGTAAACTGTACTGCTACTTGTAGGCTAAACAGTGTCAATGTTTGTTGAGAAGAAAATTAATGAATTATATACCACATATCAAATTAAAAAAAAAGTTGGCTATTGAACTATTATCAATCTATCATCTGTTCTCTGCATCACATTCTAGTAGACTGTCAGAGGGTACTTCACTTAGATCTAATTATTATTATGATAGGCTACTATATATAGTTATTGGGCTTGGTACCAATCTCGGGTGGGATAATGATACCCCCCCCCGACCTGTCGTGGCTCCCCCTTGCCGTAGCATTTGTGTTGTACCTCTTCAATCTCTGGTTGTGATAGCAAGCCCTGGCCCTGCCCTGACCGGGAATTGAACCCCTGATCTCCTGTACCAAAGTCAGCAGTGTTACCACTCTGACAAACCTGCCAACAGTTATTGGGGATGTCGTCCCTGAAACCATCCCTGAAACTATGATTGGACACTGCTGTAGAATCCGATATGAACAATGTCACCTTTACTAAATATTTAAACTACACAGACGTAATACAAGATGACCGCATTCTTCTTTCTTGCCACATTTTCCTCCTCTACCACTTCCATCCTTCTCTCTCTGACTCTGAGCTACTTATTTTGTCGCCTCGTCTCTTGTTCCTGCCGAATATTATCAGCTGGCTTCATGGCCTCCTTTTTCATGATCATAAAAGTTTGTTGAGGCTAACCCCGACTGCATCCGTCAAGGTTAAATGATCCGCCAGAGCCGGTGCTTCCTTACGTTTTTGTTTTAATTTCCCTCGACAATGACGGACATTAAAATCAAATAACAATATGGACGCAGTGGGGGTTAGCCTTGACTCCGCAAAATGATTTTAATTCTGAACTATAACGTTGTAATCATAGACTGTGTGGTTGTAATACACAATTCACTGACGTTAGCTGTTAGCTGGCGTGCTAACAAGCCGGCAGGCTTTCCATTATAAACAGGTTGGGAAAGATTTGATGGGGTAACGTCATGTCAGGAAAAATGTATCACGACACACTTCAACTTGATTTGGCAAGTTAACGCTACTTTAGCAACTAGTTACGTAACGTTAAGTTAGCTAAACAGCATATTAGGTCGTTGGCAGCAAACGAGACTGACCTCAAAACTAATGTATATTGTAGTAGTACCGTGAAAAGTTTACTTTATACATCCGTGGAAAAGAAGACGATGCTGTTATCTTGATTCTGATTGGCCAAACGATTCGAAAGGTCTCACCAAAGATGTTTTATTGAGAAGAAGATCTCTACGTGACAGCAGCTTTCTGAAACTGTTCTCCCTCCAGTCTGTGGGAAATTGCGCTGGCCACTTGACTCTTCAGAGCTACACGATTCACGTGAATGACATATTTTGGTTCAAAACGGCGAATTTCGCCGAAAAGCGACTAGTTTGCAGGTATGTTGTTGGTTAGGACATTCCATCACACCACGAGGTTAGAACAAATCAGCCGTTTAGCTGCAGCCATTTAAAAACAGGGATACAGTACACCTGCTGAGCTCCTGATGATCAACAGTCTTAGTTCATCCTGATTTAATGTACGTTAGCAGTAGCTGTAAATATCCACCATAAGTAAAGAGCAACACCAAAGATACAGCCAAGTGTTTTGCAGTTTAACTATTTGCTGCGTTTCTAATATCTATATCTTGTAAATCTTTTGTCCAATGAACCCTTAAGGATTAATATCTTCCCACATCGTTTATAGATTTTATAGAACCAGATTTGAATCATCATGCATAAATTCCCTTTTATGATTATGGGGACATGAAATTGGCATTCATGGCAACGAGTGAGATCCTGTCTTATAGTGCTTTATCCCCTCAGTGTAGAATCCTTGTAGACTTGACGTGATGACATTGTACATGTCCGACACATCACAGTACATACGGCTAGTCTGCAATTCCAGAGGGCATGGAGATTCAAATTAGCATTAGCTAATGCTACACCCACAAGTGTGATGTAATTATACCTGTCAATTAAAGTGGTTCAAACTGGTTCAAACCCAGGTCACTTCAAAGCACCAACACAAACAGCTTGGTGTTTTACAGGCTGCAGCCAAACTGTTAACATGCCTGTTACGTCACTTCCTGTCTAACCTCCACTCCCTCCTCCGCCTCCTCCTCCTGCACAAAGAGGAACTGGCATACGTCCCTTCACTTTTGACCGCTGGCAGGGAAGCAGACGGGAAATATGGGAAATGTAGTCCACAAGTAAACAGGACAATGACAAGAAAGGATAGAACAGAGTGTGTTTGTGTATGTGTTCACACCTCTCCTTGCGTTCCTCTCCTCCACGCATCGGAGAAGATGGAGCTGACGACACTCTGGGAGCGGGTGTGGCCTGATGATGTCATCTCTGACACGCCACTGTCCGATTGGCTGGAGTGGTTGGACTGGGACTCTGGGGTGTGGACACGCAAGAAGAAGTAAGTTTTGTTGAACTTTTACCACTACTAATGATGCTTAGTCTATTTTATTTACAAATGGATATTATTAATGTTGATTAATTACTGTGGTTTTACTTTTGCTGTTTTTGTATAACCTTTAGAAAATCTCTAAAAATCAAACATTTGGCCTAATAACTTGCCACAGAATTATCTCAACCAAAGCAGGCAGACAGACCTGGAAGGCTGGAGGAGCTGGATCCTGACTTGATGGAGGAAGAAGAGAGGGAGGACCAATCGTAGGCTGCCTCTGTCCTCCTCATCGCCTCCTGGAAGTTGATGTACAGCTGCTTCCCATACTGATAGACAGACAAGACAACAGGTATTGGCAGATGAAAATGACAACAAACACATTAACAGCACTGAAGCAATCCGATTCTGCATGGATTCAATAGTATTGCATGTTCACCACACTAAACATAGTGCAGCGTGGAGACCGTCAGTGTATGAATAACTGTTTCTACAGAATCAGATACGGGCAGCAACATTTTATGTTTCACTACAGGACAAGCTTTTACCTTGGCGATGCGAATACTGTTGATCCACTGTTGGAGGGTTCTGACATCATCACAACAGAGGTACTTGATGTACTGAGACTTCTTCTGGATCTGAGGGTGCTACACACACACACACACACACACACACTCTGTATTACTCTGCACTACAGGATACTTTGTTTACTAGTTGTGTTATTAACTCCTGTCACTATTGATGCTACAAACACTCTTATAGTGATCAAAAAGCTTGGGACGAAATCATTTCTATACAAATGCTGTTTAAATAATTTGCTTCTAGTCTGCCTACAGTGTTCATTTTGGGTCTTTTCATACATGACAACATATGGAGATTTCTTTTAAAACTACTAAGCTTTTACTTTACTCCCATGATACATTGCCTCGCAGTAACTCGTCTGCTTCCGGCTGGCTGCCTGAGGCTGCTGCTCTGTGCGCAATGAAATCATGACGGGAAAAAGAAAGCAATTCTCTCTCAATGAAAAACGCCGTCTCCTTGAAGCTTAATATGACAAACTGCCAAAAACGAGCCATCGAGAGGCAGCAGCGAAACCTGGTGTTCCCCAGGCTACACTAACCACTAAGCTAAGTGCAGTCATTTCATTTGTACAGTCATTTGAAAAGCCAGTCAATAAAATTCAGTAAATAGCGAAGCTGTCCGTTTCATTACTTTATATTCATGTAATAAATATAAGTCGATTAGAGGGTAATCATCCGTGATCACTATAAGAGGTTTCCACTGTATTTCTAATGTATTTATTATAAAATCAAACCACTGCAGGATTAATAAATTAAACAAAAATATTATAATGTATAATGTTCTATCAATTGTTATAGTATCTGTCTTTTCTTTGAAATAGGTGTCATTACTCTGTCACACCACTAGGTGGCATTGCATGACTACAGTGCCACAAACCAGAGAGTGATTTATCCCAGACCTCACCACTCCAGTGTGTATGTACATGTACAGTATGTGTGTGAGTAAATACACTTGTACTTATAAAATCTCCTTTTTATGTTGTTATAGACTCATGGCTGACTTGTATTATCCCTACCAATACTAACTTGAGATATATATTATTTTATTTTATTTATCCATTTCATTTCATTAATTGTATTCTATTAACTAATATTGTTATTCACATTATTCTTGTTAATTTCATTTGTTAACTTTCATTCACGTAATTGTGCTTTGGCAACACATGTCAAATGTCATGCCAATTGAATTGAGTGTACCTTCAGCACCATGCAGTAGTCTGTAGGAGCCTTGTACTTGCTCTTGTAGTCCTGGCCGTGGTAGACATTAACGTGATCCAACTGGAGAAAACACACCAGGTCTCTGGATGCCTACAGACAAACACACACACACGTTGAATTTTCAAGTATCTTCTTCAGTTTTCCAATAAGAAAGCATTACTGTTAAAGAAAATACTGCTGTTTTCTTTCTATCGCCCTCTCAGCTCGTTTTCATGACACACACCTTGGCCTTTCCCTTGGGAACATAGTAGATGCCAGAAGCCCTCAGCAGGAAGTAGCGTTTCTTCCACGACTTCTTCCCATCCTCTTTCAGCCACAACACTCCCTCCATCTCGGGGACGGACACCGAGCTGCCGCCGAAACACTCCTGACGCACACACAGAGAAAGAGCAGCAAACACCAGTATACGGTATTTTATTAACATTTTGTGCAGCATGTATATGATTGCCTATTTATATATACAGTTTTTTTCTTTTATATATGCTGCTAATTGGAGTGGATTGCTGCCAAACCAAATTTCGTTGTGTTTAACATGCAATGACAGTAAATTATCTATCTATTTCTATCTACAGTTTCACAACCGATTGATGATTGTTTTTCTGACATTCATACCAATATCATCATCATTTCTACATGGCTATTAAGCAAAATGCAGAGTGGCAGAACAATACTGAAACTGCAGTCGGTGGTTTGTCACAACACTGTCCACACTGACAGTGAGCAGAGCCACGGTGGCTTAAAAAGTTGGTTGATCTGGACAGTAATTCTACAGATACCTTATGTTGGGGCTGATTGTGGCACGAGACAAAAGTTCAGGGCTCACCAGAAGTCTGACTAATGCTTTGAAGACCGTGAATTGCCACGGCAACTTTAATGGACAGCTAGTGAGTTGTCAAGACATCTTGCTCTGGAGCAAAGTGTTGGGCCAAGGGGCATTCTGACTGACAGACATGACTGTCCTCAGCACCTGCACGTGGGAGAAGTGTGCCTTCTGCCAGAAAGCATGTGGTTTAGGCACCAAAGTACGTACTGTAGTTCAATGTTGACTTATTATTTTAACCCACACCATGATCTTTTCCTAAACCTAACCAAACAGATACCGTAGTTCTGCCAAAAAGCCTTTCGAATACGTTGTTAATGTTGTGAAACGGTTGCAGTTTGGTTAGGTTTAGGCACCAAAACTACTAGGTCAAGTTTTTAGGAAAAGATCATGGTTTGGGTTAAAATATTAACGTTGACTTTTGGTTTTACACTTTCTGGCAGAAAGCCTTGAAGGCAAACTTCTCCCATGTGTGCTGCTAATTGGGCAGAAAAATGTCTGTGTATTTCTAGTGCCTCTCTAATTGGCATGCTTGCTCAATGTGAAAGTGTGTCATGTCAGACCGTTACTGAAATTGTGTGTGCATGCCTTGGACTTCCATTTCTGGATTATCAACACTGGTGAGATGGAAACCGTCCAGAGGATTTCTGGTTGAAGATGCATTTGAGGAAGCAGCTGTGTGCAAGAGGAGAAAACACAAACTAACCTCTAACAGAGCCTCTTTGTTCCTTTCAGCCATCTCACATGTCTCCTTCCGCCCCAACAAATAGTTCTGTAGCAGACGGGGAGCAGGAGAGACAGACAGGTTAGGAATATAGAAACACCTGTGT
Source organism: Maccullochella peelii (assembly GCA_002120245.1). Lineage (NCBI taxonomy): Eukaryota > Metazoa > Chordata > Actinopteri > Centrarchiformes > Percichthyidae > Maccullochella > Maccullochella peelii. Next base: position 18,594 of record LKNJ01001719.1, read on the forward strand.
AGTTTTAATTGTACAAGTTGCCTTTTGGTAAAGCCTCCCGTGTGTTTATGTGTGCGCATGCGTCTCACCTGCGGGTTTTTGAACAGAGCATACTTCTCGATGCGTTCGGTGAACATCAGGCGGTTCTGGCTGTCTCTGGTCCAGTTCAGCAGGTTCTCCACCAGGTTCTCATGATCCTCGAAAATCCGCTCTGCACAGAGTGAATTCGATATTTCGGAGAATTTCATTTATTTTTCCTTGGAACATACTGTAGAATTAATGTAGTTCTGTGCTGTGCAGTGATAGTCAGCAGGTAAGAGCCCTGTTCTGTAGGCGACATCAGTGTGTTTCAACTTAACTTCAATTCTATTCTATTCTGAGTATTAACATCATCACTGTCAGGAAGTAATAGGTAACCGATCTTCCTGTCTGAGAGGTTGCTGCTATATTTATCTGTGTTTCTGTGTCCCCAAGTTGGGCTACACCACTTTTTTTCCATCTGCAGAGAGTCTCCGTATGAAAATAGTCAAATATGAACTGCCGAAATCCACAAATCTCACTTTTGGCTTTTTAAAGCGTTACACTTTGAGAACATTTATCTGATCTGTCTCTTTATATAATAACTCTCAACAGAGGAGAGAAGTGGGTTCAGCTGGTAATTTTCCCACTATAAGTTCTCATTTTAAAGTAGTCTCCTGTATAATTTAACAATACAGTAGAGTTAGCTTTTGTCCAAGACATTTGATTTCTTTTGTTTGAAGAACATCTGAAGTAATAATATCTAAAGTAATAATGCAGCTCTTCAAAGCAGATGAGCTGCACTAAGTAGAAATATTGTCAGTTTTTATTATTTTTCATTTTAGCATCTTATAAAGTGAAGCAAAGATCCAAGACGTTTTGCAACGTGTCCCTGATAATTTAATTTATCACACAGCAGGCTGAGAGATGGAGCAGTTTACCACTGTAGTTCGAGGGTCATAAAAAGCTAATACTTTATTATAATGATGCCAGTCTGTCTTCATCTGCAGGCTTTTAAGAATTTAATAACTTTGTAATCATGAGGAACAAAACGCCTTAGTCCTTACATTTATTAATGCATTCTTTCATCTGGGCATGCAAGGAAAACTAATACGTAATAGTAAAATGAATACTAACACTATTACTATTTTAACAGTAAATACTGCTGCTTCTACTACTACTGGGACAACAATTAATAATAATATAATAATAATAATGAAAACAATTGTTCTTCTCATTATGATCATAATTATTATGTGCCACTGTTATTTCCTGGATATTATAACAGTGAGAGGTCGGAGGTTACAATCTGACAGGAAGTCAGACTCTTGCCAAAGGGCACTCAGCAGGGTGCTGGTGGTGCTGATGTGTGTATGTGTGTGTGTACACTACGCAGCTACAGACACCACTTATTCCCTTAATTAATACAGGGGCCAATTTAAATCTTCCTAAGGTCAAATCCTGGCCTTCAGCCCATGTTTTAGAAACACACGTGGAGTAGATTTGTGTAAACGAGGAGAGGTTTAGGTCTGGCTGACCGTGGCAGAACGAGCTACACTTCACCTTCTCTCTCTCTTTCATAACGATGCTGACTGGCTGGTCGGCAGAAGCCCTGAAGATGTAGGTTAGATCACACGCATCATTGCACCGGCCCTACATAAAGACTGTGTGTGTGTGCGTGCGTGTGTGTGTGTCTGTCAAAGAGTGTTAAGTGGAGTTGAAGCTCGTAGTACAGTGTGTGCTGGCAAATACACATCTCACCCCCCCAAGGGAGGTGTGTGTGTGTGTGTGTGTCACATCTTTGTGGCTGACTATCTGTGCTGTCTGATAGTCACTGCTGAACACAATGTCACTGACTACAAGTACAAATACACTCAATATTGCCCTTCCCTCAACACACACACACAAATGTAAATCTGGAATAGGTTGCACTACTACTAGTTTGTGTCAAACTAGTAATGAACTAAATCAGGTTGCATTAATTATTAATTAAATCAGCTAAAATATGCAGTCTGTTTTACATTAACCTCCATTCACTCTGGGCCAGTGACATGAAGCTCTATGCATTACTAGTTTGTGGGGCGTAAAACACTTTAACCTGCTTACTGAGATCTAGCAGCCAGCAAAAACGGTGTATGAGCATTTCAATAGTTAATAGGACAAAATAGCGTGTGTCTGCTCACCCATCTGCAGCTCGTTGATGGTTTCCACCAGTGACCAGTCTGGACTGTAACCACAGTGAGATTTCTCCAGCAAACTGTCCAAAACCTGAAAAACAGGAGACACTGAGTATAACACTGCACTAGCAGCACTAATACTGTTAATGATGATATTACTACTGCTAATGATGCTATTACTACTGCTGCTAATGATGCTATTACTGTACTACTACTGCTAATGATGCTATTACTACT